>PVHY01000303.1:34838-245962 GCA_004024945.1 Uropsilus gracilis | reverse complement strand
CGAGCCACCGTGCCCGGCTCTTGATAATTCTTAACAAATTTGATTACATTTTAACCCCTCATCTGTGCTACTTGTATTTTTTAATACGGGCACTTAATAGATGCATTTAATTGCATTGTTGATTTTCCTATACAAATCTGTTCCTTTTTTTCCCCAGATGGATCAGTTGTCTTCAAGATATTATTTGGACTTTCAGCTACATCAAACATCCACTGGTTAACTAAGCATTCTAACCCTAACCACTCATCTCTTTTGATGACATATCCCTTTCCCAAATGACAAACAACCAACAATGGGTACTTGCTCAAAAGCTGCTGTTCAGGAAAGTGAGAGCCCAAACGAATTTGAGATTCCAGTGCTCCACGACAGAACAAGATTCTATCATCTATCAACACTGGTTTCTGAGTATTATTTGCAGTAGACTGCCTGTTTCCCACAGAGAGGAGAAAGTACAAGTCTTTGCATGCCAAACCCCACCCATCCCACCACTGGGATCCTCATCCAAGCCACTCTGTGTGGATCAAAAGAAAGATAAAACCAAGGAGGGATAACACATTAAGTCTTGTCCCCTAATGTTTCTTTTGTCCGGGGGTTCCAGACACCACGTTGCTATCCTTAGAATATTTGCCTCCAGGATCATCAACAAAGTTGAAAGTCCTTCTCGGGTACAGGTCCATCACTGTCAACTGTACCCGGTCAATGTAATGATGCCGTGGTTGCATAGATATTGTACCATCACTTCTTCATGCTGATGTACCAAGTATACATTCTACTCCCCTATGAGGGACATAATTTATAATTATATTTTCCATCCAGGTACACTGTCTCTGCTTGATTTAAAAGGTCCTGACTTAGGCAAAGTTCAGGCTTAGCAGCAAAAAAATCAGTGGGCAAAAAATGTTTCAGAAGAAACCAGCCATTTGCACCTTCAAAGTGGCTCTTTCAAAACATTTTTAGAGGGAAAAAATAACAGTAATTTTACAGTAGAGAAACCCATCAGAAAAAAAAAAAGAGGTAATCATATAGACCTTTGATATGAGGAGACTAAGAAGAGGTATATTCAACAAAGATCTCAGATTTAATCCTTGCACAAAAAACACTAGAGAAATATCTATGCAATCTGATTCTGGTCTGAATTTAGTTAATAGTACTGTCATTAATGCCTTGAGTTTGACAACCGCACTAAAAATTTATAAAATGTTAACAGGAGAAATTAGATGGTAGATATATTCGCAGGGACTCACTAGTATGACTGCAACTTTTGGTAACTCTAAAATTATTCAAAGAAAAATCCCCACCTTATACCATTATAATGGTATAAGGACTTAATAATGGACTTATTTATAATGGACTTATTAATCCGTCAGGTCTGACAGGGCCAGTGTTGACTAAGCCACCACACATGCTGGAGGCAGAGGTCTGGAAGGGTGGGTGCTGTTGGGATACACTGGATACGTCCAAGTAACTTACTGAGCAATCTTCACTCTTCAAAAAAAGTCTGTTTATAACAAAAGGTCTCAAAATCAGGCCTTTTCAGAGTTCTGGGGAAAGGAGTATTGAACTGTGGTCACCATAGTAACACTGCTTGGTTATCATCACCCCATTTTTGACTTCTTATTCAGCTGTATCCATGCACACTTCTAGGGTGCCTGGAATCGCGGGCAGGCTTTGGCATGGTGGCAGGCTCCAGCAACACGTCCCCCTCACACTCAGGTAGCCAAGAGTCATTCTGGGTCACTTGCACACAGAACAATGAACGAACTCTCACTACCGCGAGACAAGATGGCCTCGCCTCTAGATTTCCCAGAGACAAACCAAAGTTCGAGACAGTCGCTAGCATGAACCAAGTAAGAGCTCCAGGGGACACTCTCAGACTGGTCCCTAGAGAGCAATTCCTTTGATTTTTCCTCCAGATAATCCAAGCAGAATATCCAGGAGAGGCTAGCAGGTAACATTCCTTCCACCCTCACTTATAAGAAGAGAAAGTGCTTGTGGTTTCCCTCAAAGCAGACATGACTCATCAGCAAACCTGAAAAAAGAGTCACCAAAAACTCTCTGGCTCTGAGACAGCCTGGCCAGATCAGCCTGCCTCTTCCCCTTTCTACAACCACTTTTCCCTTTTTCCTCTTCCTCTGTTAGTCCCTCACCCCCCTACCTCCTCTGAATTCAGAGCTTGCTGGCTCATGATGATGCCCCAGAGCTAAGAGAAGGAGCGACTGTGCTGTGTCAGCGCTTCTCACTTATTCTTCCAGAGGAATTAGGGGTTGAGGTTATGAGGTTTAAGAGACAAGGGCCGCTTCTCCAGCCTGGCAGTAATGGCTGCTGCCAGGAGTATACTTCGTCACTTGTTTGCCACACAGGTCCAAAACAGGTTCTGGATTTTGTGCCATCTTACACTGTACTGATCCTTTTAGTCCTGACCTACACATTCAATCCAGAAGCTGAATGAATCTCCTCCCCACCACCCTCTCTCATTCACTGATACACACTAATGTGCATGTGCACACACACACGCACACATACCACTGTGCTTGAATACATGTCAATTATTTTCCTACCAGTTTATGTGGTTCAGAGATTTCATAATAAATGTCCTATAAACAGATCAAACGTAGCTGGTACATCATGAACCAACGAAAATTCTATACAGATCTTAACTCTCTGCTTTCAGTATTGAAAGATACAGTGAAGGCGATGATTTCAGGTAGGACTGGGTCTGAGATTAGCGTTCAAAGAACGCTATTATTATTAAACTTTTGCCTGCTTATACATGATAAGAAACAGTATCTCCACATTTAGTCAATGTAGACATAAAACCACCATTGTTACCACATTCCTTTTCCTGGTTCCTTGCCGTGTTCACTTGCTTTTATACCATAAGAACCATTTGAACAAAGGCCACTTAGGAAAAGGCCCAGGACCAAGGTACAAGAGAACCTTACCGATGATTTCTAAAGTTACCAGTGGGATGCACAAAAATCTACATTCTTGTCCCTAAACTCTATTTGGCTCTAATACACTCTATAGAAAGGAATGAAGTTCAAAGCTGAAAGTCTGGAACCCAACTCAGTTATCTATTTCTCTATCTTTCCCCAATCAGTTCTCTAAAACAAAAGATAACAAGGTAGAAGTTGAGTTGGGGAGACCTACTTTGACTAGGTTACTTCAGGGGTATACTGGATAATTTTGGCAATCAGCCCTTCCTATGACCACCCCCAAACAGAAGATCTTAGGTCACAAAACGGGAGATAGCCAGTAGTCTATTGACAGTTTACACCTATCTCCTTAGCAGTCATCAGAGTTAAAAGATTGAGTATCCATGGCTCAGAGTATCCACGGCTCAATCCCCTCAAATTTAAGAATAAAAAACAGTGAAGATCATATAGTTAAATCATTGCTGTCCCATGCCCTTAGCCAACACAACATTCCTCCTCCCATAGTTCAACTCAGAAAATCCCACGTTGTAGGAGACAGTGTAGCCTGAAAATGCTAAGTGTATCCATAATAAACAATTTTGAGCTGATTGCAAACAGATATTAAATAATATTTTTTAGGTGTTCCAAAAAGCTGGGCTAAGGTCCAAAGTGATGAAGACATTCTCAGAGAAAGGTCAAGGATAACACAAAAAAAAACTCTGGGTATCCTAACTCCTAGCTTAAGGTTCTTAGCTTAAGGTTCTTCTCCCATTGTCATAGAACCCCTTTACCCAGTTTTAAATTCTTATAAATTACTCCAAGAAACCAAGCTTTGCTTTACACAAATGCTGGTTCATAGCACAGCTGCCACTCCCCCTCTTCATAAGTAACATGAATAGAAATACCTTACCAAGAACTGTGAGTTGAATCTTTTTATTTCCAACACCAGGAGCTTTCTTCACTTTGCACTGATATGTGCCAATATCTGACAACTGTAGATTTGTTACATTTATTGATGCATCACCAGATTTGAGATCATTGCTTGTAAAATGTACTCGTCCTTTCAGATCTTGATAGTAGTCCTCATATATTTTGTCTCCAGAATATAAAATAATCTAGAAGAAAACCAAAAGGTATGGGGGGGGGGGGAGGACAAACAGTTTCATTAAGGTAGTATATATTACAGTATTGTGGGGTTTAAAGAAAAGAAAGAGTAAGAACATAGCATAGGAACATAATAGAGGAAACCTACAGTTAATCAAAATTACAGATAAGAAAACATCACAGCATGACCCTTGATAATGGACAAGCATTCTTACTTTAAAGTGAAAAACCAACAACTATGATTAACAGAGACCTACATTAGAGAGTGATTTGTTGAGACTGAACAAGAATAGATTTGCTAACTCCTATGTGCCCTATTTATCAGACATCTCAGAAGTGGCAATGTAGGCCACAATTGTACACAATCAGGTACATACCACAACCACCACTCCTTAAAAATGTTTATGATGACTTAACTGTGGAATCAGACTAAAAAGATGCCTTTTGTCTTACGACTAAGTTGGAGACTAAGTTCTAGACTCTAAGATATAGAAATCATAAAGTAAACCTCTTAAAATATGTGTGCCCAGGTTAATAAGTCTTTCACTAAGAGTAAATAACCACTCCTAATTCTACAGAGCCTTCTGAGTCATTGTTACAGGTATGATGAAAGAAATAAAGGCTAGACTCAAATGGAACAATAAATCCTGAGTTAAGTTTGAATGTGGAAGAAAATCATAACAGTCATCTCTATCACTTAAATTAATTTTAACACACTTTATACTTCTTCACAGTTGGCTAAAAAAAATCTTCCATTCTGATCATTTGGGACCCAGGGAAGCAGTAGCGCCAAATCTAATAATCATCAGAAAACACACTGTAGCCGGGCACAGTGGCTCATGCCTGTAAGTTTCAGCCTATGAAGCGGCCGGGGCTAGGGATCGCGGTTCGAGTCCCGCCTGGGGCCCGTAGCAAGACCTAGTTCCAAAAAATAGCCGGTCATGGTGGCGCGCGCCTATCATCCCAGCTACCTGGGAAGCTGAGGCTGGGGATGGCTTGAGTCTGTGGTACCCCGGGCAACGAGAGCCTGCGGTTCTACAGGCAAAAAAGCAGGGAGGCCTAGTCTCAACAAAAAAAAAAAAAAGGAAAACACACCGTAGTTTACATTTTGAAAATTATTTCATCTCAAATGTTAATTATGGACAGTGCAATAAATGTCATCTGCAGTTTTCTCAAGGACAAAAACTTTCTGTTCTGCAGGATCACCTCCCCTACCATGTCAACCTAATTCACTAATGATCTTTTATCTATACCTGAAGAGTCTGAGGGAGGATGCATTCAAAGCCAGTTTGCTAAGTAAATAAAAGAACCAACTGACAGGTCCACAGCTGACTTGACTTTGTAAACACAAGCCACTTGTTTTGTTTCATTTTCCTGCCACACTCACTCATCAACAACAAACAAGAGCTTCTCAGTGAGGCTGCCACATCTTCCTTGTATTTAAGCTACTGACTTTCTTGTTGTGAAAAGACACAAAGTTCCATCTGCTATCTTTTCTTGATCCTCATTTTGAGGTCCACACACTTGAGAAAGCTTAGGAAAGCGTGACAAAAAGATATGTCCCCAGTGTGAGCTCATTTGTAAACTGAGTGTTTTTCCACAACAACACTATTGTAAGTAGTCAGGAAATAGAGAACATATTTACCAGACAATTTTTATTCCTCTTCACAGCACTGCAAGGCTAGTGGGCATTAACTCCACTAACCTTTGGACTGAAAAAAGCAGTGGCTCTCACAGATAAATTTTGCAGTTACACAGCCAATACACAGGTCATTCTGAGAAGGCATAGTCAACAGACTTTATTAACATTTCCATGTCACCTTAAGCTTACAGAATATTACGCACACAATATTTCAGTATTCATCACAACTACAAGATAGGTAGATTTGTCTTGGTTTCACACACAAGGGAGTGTAGCAAAGTACAAAGGATAATAGGGTGCGGGAGTGGGGGAGAGGATCAGAGAGACCTGGGGTTCAAACCCCAATTACTTCAGGGCTTTACTCCTGAGACTTAAGCCAGAGTGTTTAAGACCAGCAGTTTAAGACTGTTTACTCATCTCAAACGTGGAGCTGAGTCCTTAACTCTCAAGGGGACGGGTACTACACTGGCAAGGTGGCGAGGCTACTGCGAACCTCAGGGAGAACCCTGTATTTAGAGAGCTGGTCCCATCATTGCCATAGAAATGAGGGGAAGAAAGGTGGTAAGACAGAGAGAGGACTGAGTATCTGGACTGAGTGGGTAGAATGAGTAAGGCTCAGTGTGTTTTACCTGGGGAGATAGATGGGCATGCCCACGGCAGAAACAAGAAAAAGGCATGCTGTCTTCTCAGCGGGGATGTTCCCAAGTCACTTGCCACTTGGGAAAGCACCTTAATTATTTCTTTTACAGACACATCACAGGTAAACTGCTTGGATTTGCCAAAAGTATGAACTACCTTATTGCACTGATTCTTCAACTAAGTAGCTGAATAGCCCCTTCAGTAATATGCACAATAAGATATGAAATTTCTCTTTAATTATGTATTACCATATTTTTCTAATATTGTTTTTCTCTTTCTGGTCTGATATAATTTATCAGCATTGATTTTTTAAAATCCCATGTGTCCAACAAACCTAATATCAAACATCCTATATTAAGGGAACTATTTTAGTATCATTAAAAGGTAAAGTGTGAAACATATATTGTGAGATGAGATTATTGAGCAATTGCCCTCCTTTGTGCTACTTTCCTATATCCAAGCTTTCTATATGAGGCTCTTGTTACTTCTTCATTTGAAAAAAATTCTACAATGTTTTGATATTTAATTTTCTAAATTTAACATCAAATATTTTATGAATTTTTTTTGCTATACTTTGTTTTGCTTTTT
Organism: Uropsilus gracilis; assembly: GCA_004024945.1. Taxonomy (NCBI): domain Eukaryota; kingdom Metazoa; phylum Chordata; class Mammalia; order Eulipotyphla; family Talpidae; genus Uropsilus; species Uropsilus gracilis. The sequence goes on along the minus strand of PVHY01000303.1, from coordinate 239,074 downwards.
AAAAATATATTGTAAGGATATTTAACTTGAAGAAATATGGAAAACAGACTTTCACAATTATGTATCTATTCTCATGCACTATGCTCTTCTAGGCAATACTTAATGACCCTTTCCTGGTAACAGAATACTTATATGAAATTAACAGACTCAATTCTAACTTTTCACAAAGTCCAAGCCTTCTGGCCATCCCTACTATTTTGCACACTCCTGTCACACAATCAGCTTGCATGCCCTCTCTCTCTCGCTTAAGAAATCTAAGGAGGGCCTGACAAGAAAGACATGAACCCTGTGAGCTCATTTGCAAACTTAGTGTTTTCCCGTGACAACAATACTATAAATAGTAGTCAGGAAACAGAGAACGTATTTTCCAGATACTTTTTTATTCCTCTTCACAACCCTGCAAGGGCAGTGGGCATTAACTCCACCGAGTCAGTTCACTAACTCCCTCACCCAAACTTGAAACAGAGGAATCTGGACTTCCCTTCCCCATTCCCCAGGCCAAACCCAGTGCAGGACGCCTAGGTCAAGTCCCACAGATCCGCTGAGGGAGCAACACCATCATACTTACCACCTGATCCACCTGCTGATTATCAGCTGGTGACAGCAGCCACTCGATGTCCAGCGGTCCTTGGTCTTCTGAACTCAGGGTAAATTTGCACGGTAAATACGCGGTTTCTCCTTTGGCCTTTTCAATCATTATCTCAGGTGTAGTAATACGCAAACTTCTGGTGAAATCTAGGGAAAGACACAGATTCGTGGGCTACGCACGAGGGAGGAGCAAGCTCAGCACACCCCGCCACTCAAAGAGGGGCACAAGATGCAGGGGCAACAGGCTAGGTTTGGGACTGGAGGGATGGAGTTCAAGTTCAGCAGTGCCCAGTCTGCAGTTGGTGTCTTTTGAAAAAAATGGATCGACAGTATATTGACATTTCTCTCATCCCAGTACAGGTTCCTTTGCGAGCACTGTCAACTTTCCAACTTTCTATCAAATGTTAGCTTCTCTCAAGCCTGGAGGATGACCTGGAAGAGATCCCAAGCACTATTTTGGTTCAGAGATTGCCTCACACTCCTCATCTGCTGGTGCCAGCCTAAAAATAAACCCATCAGACTGAAACCCACTAGACCTTAGTAGATAGGGCTAAGTTCTAATCCATCACAATGACTACTCCAATGCTGTTTTTCAGATGACAAACCCCAACTGAACCAAAATGAAAAATTTAGTGATCTTTTCAGCCCTAAAAGAAACTGAGTATAAAATGTTAATAAAGAAAGTAGAAAGTAGATTGGGGGGGGGGGGAGCCAGAGTACATTCAAGAGCACTTGCTTTCAGGCACACCCTAAGTATTTATCATCTTTTCAACGGACACCTCAAACAGCAGATTTAAAGTGGGTAAGACATTCAGCCTCCTCCTTCAAATCAGAGTCAGGCCTGACTTTAAAGAGCATGAGCACCACTGCGCAAGTTTCCAAATTAGGCCTCAACAGACCACGCCGCACCTCTTGCCTCTCAGATCCCGGCCACCTGCTAGCCCATGACCACACCCAACAAGAAGGAAGCGAGGATGTCTAAGCAAGAGCTGTCACCGCCCAACATGCAGCCAGCTGGCACTCACAGGCCCAACCCAGACCTGGAGGTTGCAACTTAAACCTTCTCACCTAAGCTGAGTTACCCTGGCAACCCAGAATCAGGAACATGCATGATTTTTCTTTCAAAGCCTCTGAAGTAATGGAGGTCCTTGCGGATGGCTCAGGCCCTTGGAGAAGAGGGCCACACACACCCCTGCTATAGCCTAGGCCCTCTGCTAGGTCTGGCCCTGATCCACGCTGGGCTGGGAATAGGGGTCGAGGTCCCCTTGAAAAGCCTGGCCCTTTGGGGAGCCTCCCCCCCACTGCTGGGGTCTTAGGATCTTGTGATCTAAGGGCCTTGGGACTGGTGGTCCTGGCCTCTACCCTTTCAGTGTTTGGGGGGGGGGGGTTGAGAGCAGAGCACACACAAAAATCCTGAGCAGGGAGAGGGTATTAGTAGCCGCCCCCCCTCCAAGCCCAGCCCTATGAGACTAGACGGGCTAGAAGTGGGAGTGGAAAAATGGGAGTGAAGGTCCTTTTGGAGGGCTCAGGCCTTTGGAGAAGTGCACCAGCATACCCTGCTGCAGCCTAGGCCGCTGATGGGGGTGGGTGAGTGGGGTGAGTCCTCCGCCACCAGGATCTCAGGGTCTCGGAGCCTGGTGTCCAGGGATCTCAAGCTAGAGAAGCCAGCCTCTGCCTCCACATGGGGAGAAGGTGGGGGGCCGGGCACCGGATCAGGGGTCCCCCTCTGGTTTACTCCAACCTCAATCAGATCTGCACTCGGAATGATATAATGGCTCTGGATACACTCACCAAGCAGTGTGTTGGAAACCACTGAGACAAGAAGGTGAGACCAGTGTTTGAGGTGACCTGTCACAGATTTCTACCTGCATCATCTCCAGGGCTGGGGAACCAAACCCCTGGTTCACAGTCTCGTGAAAGAGGCTCCCCACTTTACCAATCAATGCAGAAAGAAAGCTACATGGTGCGGCTGCCGCCCAATGGTAGAACTGCTGACACGAGAGAGGAGAGGAGCTGGATCAACCACCTGGGGAAGTCTGTCCCCATCAGGAAATGCCTCCACTACTAGTGGCTGGGAGGCTCCCAAATCAAGACATCAGTGCTGTACGGTGCATAAGCAGCACCACGTGACGAACACCAGAAAGGAGCCTGGAGAGCTGCGCCATGTATTTGCCCTCCAACTAGTTCCTGGAATGCTCAGTCTGACTACCTGCCTCATCTGGAGATCTGAGTTACTCCTGGAGTTACTCCTGGAGATCTGAGCAGCCTCATCTGTTGCTGGCCAGGAGTGCAAGTTCACACCCAGGAAAGAAGAACATTGCTCCAGAAAAAGGAAAGACCAGTGGGCCAAACATGGACCAATGACTTGCAGCAGGAGGGGTTGGAATGACCAGAGGGGGGAAGGAGGGAGAGGGGAAAGGGGAGGTAGTGTGGGGGAAAAGAGGTACAGTATGGAAAGGAAGGTCATACCTAAGGGGAACAACAACCATACAAACAAACGTGACCAGTATATATGAAAATTACAAAATAAAAATTAAAAAAAAAAAACCCTCAAGTTTGATTTTACTTGAAACATAGCAAAAGGTGATGCTACATGAGCCAAATCTGCTGATTTGGCCAAAACAGACTATTACTGGGCCCGGAGAGTCTATGATGCACTCATGTCCGCCATCTCTACTCAAAATTGACATTTATTTATGTATATAATCTTGTGTTTCTCCTGAAAATTAACTCTCTGAATATTTCCTATCATTTCTAATAAAATCAGTTTTGATACTGAGGCATTTTTTTTTTACTTCGGTAGCTGCAATGTCTTTTTGCCTTTTCTCTTGATAAATGCTTACAGTATTTACTTTCCTATCACATCACCTGTTTAGCACTTAGCATATAGTATTTTGGTTTTCTTTTTCCCTTATAAACTTTATTGTAAAGTTGACTTAAAGTTCGATGATCTTGTCACATCTATAAGTCAATGAGCTCATCTTCTTTCCATACACCTTCATTTACCATTAAATCATTAGCTTCATTACAGTTGCAAGAAATTCTGAGTATTTATCTCTGGCTTTCGTACACTAGTAGAATAAAGAATTGATGAAAGAATTATAAATCTGATTAATGTTAGAAAAGTTGAAAAAGAGCGTTAATCAGTTAGCCAGGAAAAGTTCCTACTACTTGAAAATCTTGTATCTATAGTTACTAATAATTGGTTGTCTGCATCTAACTTGTCTGATTGATAATACTGTATGTGTGAGGATTATAACTTACAGTAAGTTGGCTGGAGAATGAAAAAAACACAAAGGTAAGAATATATTATGAGAATGAAATATTTCTGTAAGAAACCATTAAAACTTCGTGGTTCCTCTGCTTCTAGAGTTTTTATTTTATAAAAAGAAAATTTAAACAAACTTATATGACTTTTCAAAAAAATGTTTTAATAATCCATCTGTTTCACTGTTAAATGAAAACTAATTACAATCTCAAGATCATACAAAATGCTATTGTGTTTCTTAGCAACAGAGGGGTTTCTTTGCAAAGAACTAGTTTTCAAGTGCTGATGTATTCAAAAGTGACAAACTTGGTACAAGACAAAACCAGCTATTTGGTGTCATGCAGAGTGTTTGAGGAATCTTTCCTAATATTGCCCAATTCTATTTATACAGCAAAATGAGTGGTACTCTAACTTGCAAAGTACTTACAGACTCAAATGTGGCTTGAAAATTAAATCAAATAACAAATCTTGTAACCTTGGCATAGGTAAGTGTGGGAAATATGTTTCAAACTTACATAGGTTGTGATGAGATTATAGCACACTATCACCAATCTTCACTAAATCCAGTTAATAAATGCTTGGATTATGTAAATAAGGTTATGTGTTAAGCTGGATGATGTTTGGCTATAGTTTCCATTTAACCATCTTAAAATCACAAGAAGTTGGGACCTGTTCATTAAACTACCATTGGTATGCATGAGGGAAGGCAAGCTTGTAAGCTAGTGAGATTTGATATCTCTGGGCAAAGTTTGAGGATTGAGTTGACTTGTAAGTCACCCAAGAGAAGTCCAAGAATTGTCTGGCAGTACATATACATCAGAATTGGCATATAATCAAAGTAATCTTTCATAGACAACCATCTTTACCTTTGTCCAGGGCACTCATCACTCTCCTGAACTAAATTACTAAGCAGACTTCCCTGAATTAACTCTTCCTCATTCTATCTCATCTCTATACCTCACACACCCAAGATAGTTTTTTATGTAATTGCTTTCTAAATGATGCCTTTGCCATCCTCCCTGCTTCTCACCTTTTAAGTTAAGTCCTATTACCTTGGTCTTAGTTTAGTCAGTTGTCTAGAACACATTCCTTGTGTTCAAATATGGACTGAATCAGATGTCTATGTACTCCCTCTGGCAACTGGAAAGACCTCCATCACAAGCATGGATGTGCCAGTAAAGCTGCTTTGGATGAGCTGTGCTCCTACCCTCTACCCCCAGTGACTATTTGACACCTAATTTTGAAGTCAAAGATCATGCTTCTTGATTGTTACTGGTTTCCTTTAACAAAGTAAATCTTCAGGAACAAGGAACTTTTTTAGAAAGGGGGCCTTCAGATACGGGAAAATAGAGGATTCAGCAAAAACGAAAGATGCTCTACTTTGAAAGAGCGGAGAAAAATCAGCAAGATGTCACATCGCCTAAGTGAGTGAAAATAAGTTAAAACCTTTCTATTAAAGATGCAACCACAAGCAAGTGTCCTAGTCTAAGGTCAAACTGGAAGCAGCACTGGGAGGAGACAGGAGTTTGTTGAGCACCTGTGTCTGTGCTTGCTTTCCCATACCTGAAATGTCCACTTTCTCCACTGTTCCACCTCTTCCTCCAAATGCATTTCCAGTCATTTATCAGGTAGCATTAACCTGTCACCTCCTGGCTTAAGTGTTTCTATCCCCACAAGCAGTTTCAATTGCTTCCTCCTGGGTATGGTACAATGTTCCTCTACTGCAAGTAACTGGTTACATAGTCTCACTTAACAGAGGTTTCAGAGCTTCATTTGTGGTGACAACCTCCCCAAGATTTATTTAATAAACCTCAGACCTACTGTTGTACAGAACTGCTAAACTACAAGGAAAGGTGGAAGCTCTGAATAGAAGAGAAGGTAGGAGCTATCTAAAAGACAATCAGACCTTATGGGAAAGTATGGGAAGGAGGACCGTGGGAAGACTATTTACAAGGAATTAAACAATAAAGCCCAGATGAGTAAGCCTGGTCATGTGCTGGTGGACACAAAGATTGATGCTTATAACTTTAGTATTAATATGCACGCTGAAAGAAATGCTAGCAGATCTGGTAAGAAACGAACATGTATTAACGTATAATTTTATATATAATTGTTAACAAGAGAGAAATATATTCCATTATGGAAAACTTTGTGAATATTTTGAAACCATCAATATGGATGCACAAAGTTGCTTGTCTATATTTCAACTATCTCTAGGACAACATGAAGTGGAAAAATATTAATTATATAGTCACACATAGTTTCAACATATCTGAACATTTCAAAGATATTAACCAAAAGGGGGAAAATAAAAGAATTTACACTTACATTCCAAAACTCACATATTTCTTTGGTTTCTTGGAAAGAAGTATATTATGATGACCTTAATATCAGTTATAAAATTATTTCATAGTGAATTTTTTGAGATATGTAAGGAATGTCATACGGGCAATTATTTTAAAGTGTGAAGATCTTAAATGGTATTAACATGTCCCGATCATAGAATTCAAGAACCTTTTATAAAACACACCAGTGGAAAATGACTAGTTTTAAGAAATGAGATGGACAAATCAGGAAGCAATATGCATAAGGGACTGCCCAGAACAGTAATTTTGTTGTTTGTGTTGATAACCAATACTGTGGATGTCTGGCTCAGCAAGCACGTGACTAGAGTAGCACAAGTCCTTTGCAACCATGTTATTTAGATAGCCTCCTCTGCTCCCTTTTCCAGACCCTAACTTCAACCTGTCCCAACTTTCTTCTGACCAGGAAGCTGTTTTGCAGTTAGCAATACTAAAAAGTCACACGAATCTATAAAGAAAGGGAAAAAAACACACTTCAAATGTTAGTACGTTCATACTAGTTAACTTCTTTAACCAGATTTTTAAATAATACCGGGGGAAAGAAAACACAGGGAAATAGAAATTATACTCTTTGCTGTCTAGGAGTTTTAGTTGTTTAATTCCCATGTGTGGGGCTCACTAGTGTGTTAATATGTACTTAGAGCTAAGAAAATTAGTACTTGCAGTCAGATAGGTTAGTAACAATGAGAAGTGACATTAAGTATACTTATTTGCTTTTCTACTCCATTTTTAAATACAAATTCCCAGCTATGCACTTTCAACAAGAAATTAAACAGCAGACACCAGAACTGGGATGGAAATAGCAAAACCTCCATCCTAAGAATAGGTAGTAACTAACAATGATAAGTACTTACTATGTTCCAGGTACTTCCCCAAATATTACATATATACTAATTCCTTCAACTCTCATAACATCGAGGAAAGTATCAGTACTATTTCTATTTATAATGAAGAAATAGACCTGAGAGTAAGATCTAAGTCACTCAAGGAGTAAGATACAAACCTCAGCAGACTCCCACTCCCGTCACACTCATTCTGTCAGTAGAATTCCACACACCAGTAAACACGCTGCACACAGAGATTTCTTTTTCAAAATAATTATAAAACAGAGAGTATTTTTAGAAACCCAATTCCAATCACCATGGGGGAGGGTTTGGAATTTACACTCCTCTGCTACACTACATTTCTAAGGAGATGGCTGTTTAGGTAGTACGTGTTTGGGGAGTGTGGATCCACCTTTAAAAAAAAAAAAAACAACCAAGAAAATAAACACCAGACTAGGAATCTGTTGTTAAAATTTTCGCAAAACCAAAAAAAAAAAAAAAAAAAAAAAAAGCTCTATAATTTTGGACATAAATGCTCCAAGGGTTCAAACAAATAAAATTAATTACCTATTTAAGATCTAAATATGCCCTAGATTTTAACTATCAACCACTGACCAAGGAGAAGCCTTCCCTGACATCCATCTCATCCCTCCTCCTCTACTTACAGCTTAAAGGCAGTAACATTAGGTCTCTGAGTTCACAAGTGCAGACATTTCTGAAACACTCTAACCACTAATAACAGGGGTTCTAAAACCAGATCTGAATTCAAATTCCAACTGAGTTCACTCAAGTTTCTAGCCTTTTTACATCAATGCCTTCTTCTATAAAATGGGAAGTAACAGTAATAATACTATCTGTGTAAGTAACAGTAACAACATTATCTGTTCCAGGGATTCAAACATGCATGTTGCAAAACAATTTACTCATTCTCTAGGTAGCTGCTAGCGAGACAACAAACACACTGCTACTTCTTAAGTCTTTTATGCCAACAACAATATAAACTCCTGAGTGCTGGCAAAGTGCCTAAAAAGCTTTTGAATCTTTCATCCCTCACACTCACCGGTGCCTTCAATACAAGAACTCAAAACATGTATCCATTAGGTTTGGTAATCATAACATCACTGTTGACCCATCTGTTTTAGTGAAAGATTTCAGGGATATGTGTGGGATATATCCAACTACAGAAACTGAGGTAAGTGACACACACTATGTATGTTTGTACCTAAGTGAGGTATGTTTGGGGAAACAGAAAAGCATGTAGCACATGATGTGTGATGAAGGAAATACAGTGGTGAAAATGAAATATGCAGAGTATATTTATAAGAGGGAAGAAATATATAATGGGAAGGATCAACACCACAAAGGAATGAGACTTAGCAAACAGGGTAAAGACACCTGGTGCACTTATTAATTGGGTACAAGAAATTTAGGGAATTTGCATCTGCTAGCCTCTATTTCCTCTCTGACAAAGGAGGATTACAGTACTGACTAAGGATAGAAGAGGCAGGAGGGAAAATTCTTGTGTCTGATCTGAACAATCTGTGAAGGCAAATGGGGAAAGAAAGCAAAAGATTACAGAATGGGATGAAAAGTCCAGTTAAGAAGAGCTAGTTGGTGAAGCTGAGGAAAGACATTCTGGGGTTTTATCATTCCATTTTTTCCTAGGTTTATATATATCTGAAATTTCCTATAATGAAAATGTCAAACAAAAACCACAATAATGTGACATGATATAACCACCAGAATCACTAAAAGAAAAGGCTATGCCATCTATGTGGGACAAATGGAGCTCACTTATCCTGTTGGTGGGAGTGTAACAGGTACAATCACCTTTGGGAAACTGGCGGTATGAACTAAAGCTAGAAATACAAATGAACTCAGAGACCCAGGATCTCCACTGATAGGTGGGGGAAAAGTTTGCACATGCAGGAGAAAGTCATAATAGCATTTCTCCTACAAAGAGCAAATACTCAAGAAAAAAATGCCTATCAACAGTAGAATGCATAAGTCAATAGTGGATCAGTCATACAACGGAATACCACAGAGCAATGCAAGTGGATACAATAGAATGACACAACATGAAAATCTTACAAGTGTAATAAGCCAAGTTAGAAAAAAATATATACACTGTAATTTCACTTGTACAGACATTAAAACTAATCTATAGTGTTAAAAATCATAGTGGAGTAAAGAAACTGAATGGAGGAGGCAAGAAGGAAATCCTGAAAAGCAGGTTACATTCTATTTCTGGATCTTGGTAATAACCACATAGGTAGGTCTGCTCTGTGATCATGGTCTACACCATGCTTCTGTATAAATACCACACTATGATAAAAAGCTTATTTAAAACTATAAAAAGAACATAAGGATGGAGAGACAGAAAAGTTTTTATTTTTAATGTTGTCTTTGTTAAAAGTATAATGTCCCAGAGCCAGGCACAGTGGCACATGCCTGTAAGCTTCAGCCTATGAAGCGGCTGGGGCTAGGGATCGCGGTTCAAGTCCCGGTCGGGGCAACACAGAGAGACCTAGTCCCAAAAAACAGCTGGGCATGGTGGTGCACGCCTGTAATCCCAGCTACCTGGGAAGCTGAGGCTGGGGACTGCTTGAGTCTGTGGTACCCCAGGCAACATGAGCCTGCTGTTCCACCAGCAAAAATAGCGAGACCTAGTCTCAAAAAAAAAAAAAAAAAAAAGAGTATAATGTCCTGATGCATTATAAATGCACTTTTTTAAAAGTCTAGCCAAACCGGACAATGAAAACTAGGCTCCCCAATGCTCACAGTTGTGCAGCGGCGCATTCTCTCCAGCTGTACACCACAGCCCATGAGAAGAAGCAAAGCAGATGCTCCACTGAATGGACTCACTGTCAGATGGGAGCTGGAGGTTGATCACGGGACCTGTGATCACTAAAGAAATTCTTGTTTCAAAATAACTTGAAGTCCAGTGATAGAAATACAGTGGAAGGGGGCAAGAGACTGGAGATCTAGCTTACTGGGAGCAAAACGATGTGATAGACATTTGAGAAATCTGGGAACCAGTGACAACAGAGTTCATGATTTCAGAGAACAAAGTTTGGGAGTGGAGTGCCTCAATAAAACAGAGAATTACTGTAATTCAGGTCTTGGCACTATGATGTAAAAATCTTAGAAAATCAATATGTAAAGTGCAAGCATCAAAATACCAAGGTAATGCTACAACAAGGAGTGGCTGTAGGAGTATGGTGCTGGGAATGTCTTGATCACTACAGAGAAGCAATCAGAATTTTGCAAGCAGAAGGCAGGAGTCTCAAGGCTGAAGAGCTGGTACACAAAGTGGAGGGAAAAGGATCTGGAAAAACCAGAGGGACTTCAAGAGACATCCCGTTGGCATTACAGTTTCGGGAACAAGTGTCCAAATCCTCACTCCATAGTGAAGTTTGCCAAGAGTGTGGAAACTGTGTCTTCATTTATATCTCTAGAAGCATCTCTTAAAACACCTCATCCATAGGTACACATTATATTATTTATCTCCCTTAAACTTCCACAGGGGGCTGAAGTGTCATAAGATATATTTAATATATAATAAATCAGACCTAGGGGAGAATAAATTATAATGCAAGTCAGATGAGGGGAGGTTAGAAATGTGAATAATAAAGATATATTTTCTACTTATCTGTATACACTGAACTGAATTGTGACTATCAATTCCCCCAGGAAAGCATTCAAATTTCAACTCCAATTAAAATGAAGTCTCAGAATTTTTTGTAAACTATCAAGTATATTATCTTCCCCATGTTCTCTAATAAACAAATGCTAATTTCAAAAAATCTCTGACAAAACAAATGCAAATAAAGTATTTTGCATTGTAGGTAAAGCACATAGGTTGCCATGGCGACCATTTTCCTCACCTTCATATTATATATGTATTACTCCATTTTAAGAAATCTTTTGCCACTTAGCATATAAAACCCTCAGTTGGGCTCCATTCTCTACCTTTAACATGAAACAGAAAAGGGAACAGTTACTAGGCAAAAAAATAAAAATCTAGTGTCTTATAAAGATGAAATCACAAATAAAGAAACAGACATAATAGCCAAAAAAGGGTAAATAAATCTTCTTACAGAAAATCCTTACGCTATTAAGGAATGCGTTAATTACCATAAGAAAATTCTCTTTGTTGTAAACATGTCTAGCTTAATTGCCTCAGTCACAGCATTATTCCTTTCTAATATCCCAACATGGATTCTAATCTCCCTAGTAGCCTTCACCAAGGCCATCTTACCCTCATCTCCTTCCTCTCCACAAACACATTCATTGCCCCCATAGGCAAGTTAAAAACTTCATTTTTGTGCATATATTTTTTTCCCTACCTTATCCCTAAAATGTAAATGCATGTAACTATTGAATAAGGACAGCTGATCTTATTTTGTGTGAGTACCAAATGTTCCCACTATTTCAAGAAACTAAACAGGCGACTTCAGATCCTTGCAGACAAGAATACTATGTGACACAAATAATTGTTTTAGAGGTAAAAATCTCATGAGAACAACTCAAAGGCATGTTTCATTTGACAAAGCTGTTTTGATGGCACCGGGCATGTGCTTTTTTCAGTTACTAGAATGTTCTGAGAACAGATCTGTGCTGACCGATTGGCAAACACACTGGGGAACCTGGGGAACTGATTAGCCACACTGGGGCACTGAATACCTGAAATGTAACTAACGCAAAGGTAGAATACTGCCCAGACTTCAACAGACAGTACGGAAAGAATTTCAATCCTTTAACGGTTTATTTGATGACAAATGGAAACAGCGTTTTGTATAAATTGGATCAAAAGAAAAATAGTTGATTTAATTTCTCCTACTTTTAAATGTGAAAATTCTATAAACTTAGAAAATTCTAAATTTAAAAAAAAACCTCCAAATTAGATATGTAGCTTGCACTATGTTTTTATTTGAATGTCACAATTAATTGCACTTAGGCCTTTGCTGTATGACTTGATTAAAACAAATGAGTAGATTCAAATGGTAGGTGAAGCTGTCTTTAATAATAATTTATTGTTATATTTTTCAAGCCCAGATTTTCTAGTTCATTCTTAAAGTATGGAATTTCACATTGTACACACAGCAGGATAAAAAGTCTTCTCAATTTGTACTGTACAGTTACCCCAGGCACAAAAATGCTGGGAAGTTTTTGTCTGGTCCATTAAGGAGAAAAAAACCCATGGGAGTAACCTGGTATTCTTCACTCTTCACTTGAGATCTGAAAGAGACTGAGGAAGATCAGCTAGAGCCATAACAATTTGACAAAAGATGTGGCTCAACACGTCTGGTTCACTGCAACCACGTGTTCCTTGAGATCCCCGGAGAACTTTCATCTGTGCAGTCAAACTGTAACAAAGGAATAAAACCTTCCCATAAAAAGGGGAGGTTTCATGTTCCCTGTTCCACCGACTATGGGGTGGAACTGAGCAGTCCAGTGAAGCTACAGAATACTTGGGGAGACACAGAGAAGAGATACACTGGAAAGACACACGGAGCAGACATGTAAAGGAGAGCTCACTTGCTTCTTGTCCAGGGACTTGGGACATGACGAGGCTGACGACAGCAGCCTTTATTTTTAATTTTATTCCTTTCACCCCAGACTTCCCTGGTCCTTTTTACCACTTTCTTCTGTACCCATCAGAAGGTGACTTAGACTTGTGGCTAACTTTCTGGCCTCAGAAAGTTAAGCTGACTATGGCTGGGCATTTACCCATGAGGGAATGGGTAACTGTGGATGTTTTGTTGAAGAATGATTAATGATTATCTTCTCTTCTGAACATTCATCCTATTAGAGGTCTTTAAGTGTCATTATAGCAGGGATGGCAGAATACATTTAAAGCATTGAAGTTTGGTGGTATCAAGGAACCCCTGGACTCATCCCTAACAAAACAATGTTTCCTTTGGAGAATCTATAAAAGCCACAAAGGACACACACTATCAGAAGTAAGTGGAATCAAAGCACTTTCATTCCAACTTGTAAACTTACTTTAGAAAGAATGAGAGAAATTTAACCTTTTCTAAAGAAATCTGCATTGTTTCAGTATGTGCAAACACTGGTTAAGCTGTTAATCCTTTTTTCACCCACTATCAAAAGACAAACTAAACCCTGCCACTGATATCACACCTACCCTAAATACAGACTTACCATCTCCCTCCCTTGACCCTCCTTCTCTTTGTCAACAAAGCACTGAAATGGTCTTTTCTTCTACAAGCAAGCTGCCAATTAAAACACTGCATACAGTAACAACTGCAGTTTAAACTTAACTGCTGAGTGACCTTAAGATCCCAAGGTCTTGACTATCAGAAATTAGAATGGTTCAGGGAATGAGATGGGGCTACACATCAGACCAATGGAGAAGTATGAGAAAAAATTGTGCCTTCAAATCACCATCCTGAACACTGAATATAGAAACAAGCTCAACGTCTATCCCATTTCCTTTTACAAGGGGACTGTTTCACTCACAGGAGAGAAAAAACAGAGTGGTGAAAAGGCAACGAGCAGAAGAATTAATGGACATGCGGAAAACAATGAAGTGATCATATGGAGCAACCTCTTCCCAAAAAATCATGCTCAGAAAAAAAGTAGAGGACAGGGCAGTGCTGAAGGTGGGAAATAGGGCTGAAGACTCTTCAACCTGTTTAAGGTTGATGTGATCAAGACCAAAAAAAAAAAAGGGGGGGGAGGAGAGTGATACCCCTGAGAAGTCTTAGTTTTCAAAACCAGGAAACAGTCCAGGGAAGAACACTGTGAGCAGACATCTCCATCTGAGAGGCTGAAGTGAAAGGAGTCCTTGAATCTGCTTGATCCACATGTTCCTCTGGGTGCTGCTACTGCAAGACTGTCAAATGCCAAGCACCAAGTGTGTAAAGTACTTTTCTCACTCTCCACTCCTCAATCCATTAAAACTAGCTTTACTCTCACCACTGTTTATGCTTACCTTCCAGAAACACATGGAATCAACTTTCTGAATGTTCTCAATGATTTCTTACTGGTATAACCCACTGGCCTCATTTCTGTACCAGTTTCTGGGGAAACCTCATCTTCCAGTTCTTCTACATTCTCTGTCCCTCCTAGGTTCCTCACCTTTTGCCTGCTTTCTAGATATTGATGTTTCTCTATCACATTTCATGTTCTCAGTTCTACCAGCTTTTCCTGGTTAACCTCATAGAGATGATGCTTATCAGCAGTGATTTTTCAAGTCTACCAACAATCCACCTCTCTCCTAAGAATCAGTCCTTTGTTTAATCTTTCTACTAGAGTTTTTTTTTTTAAACCTCTATTCCCCTCAGGCTTCTAGAATATAATCTCTCCAAATTTAAGCTCATTATTATCGCCCTAAATCTTGTTTATTTTCTTAACTCCCTGCAACTAGTGGCATCATGATGTGTTCAAGTCCAAGTTGGAAAAGTGTGACCAGATGAATGAGGAAAGGAAGATCTCAGGCCTCCCTGTGCTTCCTTCTAAGGATGACTCAGATAGGCATCAAAATTTGTTTGAGGCGGTGATTAAGTACTTTATATGTCTTGAGTTTTCAACTCCCAAGGCACAACATACCCTTTCAGAGAGCCACATTTTTCTACAAATGGTGCCAACTGTTGGGAATGTTGTATCAAAATTTTTACATCTTATAAAATTTGATGCCATTGTAGAGAAACCTAGCATAGCAATAGCACAAAGTTGACCACAAATATCTGAATGACTGGATCATTTAATAAGTCGATTGATTAATGGATAAGTCCAGTTGGAAACCTGGCAGAATTTGAGGCACTCAAGTGCATTCAGACCGAGGGGAATGTCAGGCAGTTGGAAGTAGGATCCAGAATCCAGAGGCGAGGTGAAGTGAGCTGGCAATTTCTAAAAAATTACTAGCAACTACTTGGAAGTGAGAGAGGTAAACAGATGAGGTCATCCAGGTTTTATGGAAATTTAAGAGGGCTGTGGGCAGATCATGGGAAAATTGACATTTAAGAGATCTGTTATTGTTATCTGTTGTAGATGGCAGCAGAGGGCAGCTTAGGTTAACAGGGTGAGAAGGAATCAAGTAAGTGTCAAGGGGCTCCAAAGAGAGAAGTGAATTTGGCACACAGGTTATTGTTATCTTTGGCAACTGAAGCAGGGGAGTGGAATAGAACAAGGTCAGAAGTAAAGCAGAAGGTTAACTTTTTTCTACTAACTGAATAAAAAAGGCCGGTAGAATGATCAGGAACCATCTTTATGGGATGAGTAGGGAGAAAAAGGGTTGGGCCTGAGAGCTGTATCATATAGCTAGACCTAGAGACAAAGAGGTTGGCAACTTTCAGTTTGGAAGTGTAATAATGTAAGGCACTGGCCCTATGACCTAATGCAATGAAATTTATTGGGTACTTAATGGAGAACCCCACAACATATAGGGTAAGAAACCAAATGGGGTTTACCTTAAGAATCAATTTTTGTGGAGATGGGTATAATTGCAGGAATATTGGGAGACAGGCATTTAGAGGGGATAATGTCCACAGTGATTAATCTTCACTTTTTTTAATGTAAAAGACTTGAAATAAAGGAAAAGCAATGACCACTTTACCTTGCTCCTCAACAATTCTAAGAAAAGTGGGATTTTGATAAAGCATCCAAGGCCCCAGAGGTCAGGGCTAAGTGGTTGAGACACCAGAGTCACTGGCTAACACTTCTGAAGTTCCATTGGTCTTGATGGTGTGAAAAACAGTGGCAGCCTGAACTTTAACAAGACTCCTAGGTGATGCTGATGTTGCTGGCACATGGGCCATGTACCAGCTGACAGCACCTGTCTCAGCCCTGATGTCTCATGTCCTCAGAGGGCCTGAGCATGTTCAGCTAGCGTTAGGCCCTGAATCAAACAGAAAGAAATGAAAAGGTTACTATGAAAGCCCTTGGTACTTGGCACAGAGTCAAACCAACAGCAGGTTTTTAATAAATGACAGCTCTCCAGTGACAGAAATTAGGACGTGTATTAGAAATACTCTAAGAGGCCGGGCACGGTGGCTCGTGCCTGTAAGCTTCAGCCTATGAAGCGGCCGGGGATAGGGATCGCGGTTTGAGTCCCGCCTGGGGCCCTTAGTGAGACCTAGTTCCAAAAAAACAGCTGGGCGTGGTGGCGCATGCCTGTAATTCCAGCTACCTGGGAAACTGAGGCTGGGGATTGCTTGAGTCTGTGGCACCCCAGGCAATGAGAGCCTGGGGTTCCATGGGCAAAAATAGCGAGACCTAGTCTCAAAATTAAAAAAAAAAAAAAAGAAGAAATACTCTAAGAGAAAAACAGCTGCTTTATGGGCAGAACTGCACAAAATAAGGTGGAAACTTGCAGCCTTGGCAAGTTCAGTGGTACAACTACTGTACCTGGTTCCCCCCCTTTGTACAACTGCCCTTCTTGTACTGCTGGGTAGACTGAGTATTAGCAAAGCCCTTAGAACAGCATCTGGCGTTTAATAACTGCTCACTCAAGGCTTTGATTTTACTAATATTATTCTGCTGCTCTACTACAGCTGCTTACGTCATTACCAGCAGTGATAAGACTTGCAAGAAAGTAAGTAGGCAATGAAAATGCATTAAGGAGTCCAACAGCCACCAGAGTATACCACAAAACTCTTTACAGTTCATAGAGAGACAGACATAGAGGATATCTGTCAGATACAGATGCTAGCAGTGTAATTTTTAATACCCTGTCCTGTGAATTGCAGGAGCCAATCACATCACGACTTAACAAAGTTCTAAAATGGCAGGAAGAAATTATCAAAGTCTTACATAGTTTTTGAGTGGTTCCCTAAATGGGAAATGTGAATAAAAATTGGTGTCCTTTTTAGCTGAAGAAAACAAAATTTTAATGAGATGTTCAGTGCGAACAGAATGATGATATCCAAAAAAATGAAATCCAGACTTAAAAATCTGGATAGTCCCATAAAAGAAAATCTTCCTGCAGTGTGTCTGCACTTCCGCTTTTCTATTTCAGATATAAGTGAAGACATTCTGCACTCCCCCCCACCCTGACACCTCCAAACAACCCCCCCCCAACACAAATACTGTGTTCCCAACTTCAGGTTCATTTTGAGCTTTGACAAAACAAAGGTGGGACCAAACCCTGTAAACTGGTTCTGTGACCCTTCATCTTTCCCGGAAACTTTGCTTTAGGAATTTCAGCCACATCTATATGATATGTATCAAAAAGGTGGAGGTAGTGCAACCGTCAGATCAATGATTAGACTAGTCAATACAACGTTGATCCCATGAATAACACTTCACAGCTGAGGCCTCCAACAATGGAATTAACATTTCAACAGGAAGCAGAGAGCCATCCCAAGAGAAAGGGCCACCCGATCCTGCTTTCGGGCACTTAAAAAAAAACAACAACAACAACAAAAAATTCTTCCGGAGGCTTACACAGAGTATGCCTCCCAAAATCCACCTGTGGGTGTTTTTTAATGACCCACTTGCTTATAAATTGTGGCAAGCGCTTATTCTGACATGCAGGATCAGCTAGTTAAGACAATGATATGGACACATCGGTTTTCACTATCAAATGACTGTTGCTTCTCACGATCCACGCATTTTTTTCAAATGTCTATTTTTCCCCTCCCGAGAAGGGCTCAGTCGATTCTGTCCTAGGCGAACGCCTAAGGGGTCACCCTGCCCACGGATTCCGTGCGATCTTCAAAATGGAATCGACGCATTAGCAACCCAAACCGAGCCCATTAATTCCTCGCCTGGACTTTGCCCTCAGGGAACGAGCCTCCCGTGGATTTTTTTCCCCACCGCCCGTCAGTGCAGCTGCCGTCTAGTGAAGAGCTCGCCTCCTCTCCCAGACCTACCCCCCTGCTGCCCGCTCGCGCGGCGCCTTTCCTAGATGTAGCCTGGCCGCTCGCGGGCACGGACGAGCTCAGAGTCCATTTAATCATGGCGTTTGCAATTCAGTCTCCCCGCCTAGACGGCTCCACACCTGCAAAAGCGCTGCCCAAGGCTTTTGCAATCGGGGAAGACTGGCCCCAGCCAGGCACCGGGCAAGAATCGTACAGCAAGCAGAGCCGGCACCTGCGCCCGAGAAAGGTTGGGAAGAGACGCCCGAAGCACCCGGTACGCCGCGCCCACCCACTCGCGCCCGGGCAGCCCGTCCACCGCCGGCGCTCGGTGCCCGGGTCCAGCGCCCCAAGGACACCCTACTGCCCCGCAGGGCTCCCTGCCGAGCCGCTCCACCTCCCCGGCTCGAGCCCTGGCACAGCACAGAGCCTCCCCGTGCAATTCTGCCCGCATAGCCGCCAGTGCCGCAGCACCCCCCAATAGCGCCCGCCCCCTCCCCCCACGCCTCATTGTTCCCGGGTCGCTGCAGGCAGTGAGCGCCCCGGGGCTGGGCCGGCAACGTGGACCCCAGGCACGGGCAGCCCCCCACTCACCCGCCGCTCCGAACAGGAGCAGAAGACGCAGTAGAGGGGCCATGCTGGCGGCCCGGCCGGGGGCGGCGACTGCAGGTAGGCGGCTCGCGCCCGGGGTTTTCGGTGGCCCAGCGCCTAGCCTCCTCCCGACTGGCTGGTGGCGACTGCACCTCGGCCCCCGCCCGCTCGGCAGGTGCACGACGTCACTTCCGGCGCGAGCGCCGCCGGGCGCGTGGGGTTGCCATGGCAACCGAGAGCCCTGGGCCTGCCACCCTCGGGGGACCTCGTGGCTCCGGGACTGGCAGGTCGGTCCAGCGCGCTGTTGGGGTGCGCCCGCCGCCCCCTCCGTCCTGGCTAGAGCCGGAGCCCCGCCTCCTCGGCTTCGGTGAAATCAGGGTTTTTGTGCCCGAAGGTCGGGCCAGCGAGCCTCGGGAGACAGCAGCAGAGGCGGTCGCGCCCTAGCTCGAGGCTGCATACTCGCCAGCTCCAGGAACCTAAAGGGAGACGAGTGCCAGGATCCCGACCGCGCTCGTCCCACCCTTCCCCTGGGGGGGAAAGGGGTGGGGAGCTCTAGCCCCGGGGGGCAGCTGGGGTGGCCTGCTGCAGGGCGGGGTCTCCCACCTAAGGCCGGGCAGCCCGGTCGCTCGCATCCTTGAGTCACACGGGCTGCTGCAGAGGCCGCGCGAGGCTCTTCTCCAGAACAGCCCGAATCCCTAAACTGCAGCTCACACGCGGGGGATGGCCGGATTGGGTACACGTGAGGATTATTCTAGCTCTGAAATCCGATAACTAGAACCAGTAGGCTTGAAAAGTGGCAAGAAGTAGGGCTGGTTAGAGACTCCGAGGACTCCGGGCGGTGGGGGGGCGTGGCTAGGAAGCCGGGAATGGGACTCTTGAATCGCCTGGTCCACTCTGCAATGTGACATTTGTCTCCTGCTGCTCTCCATGCTGGTTATTGTGTCCTTTTGCTGTTTGGTCTCGTTTCTTTATAACTACGGAGAGCCATAACTACGGAGAGCCTGTAGTGTTCCAAACAGTTTCATATCAGGAGTGTATTATTAGGAGAGAGAAAACGTCTACACCAAGGCTAAGTCCTTGGGTTCTGGAATGAAGCAGGAACAGGAAAAGTTACTTAGAAATAACACCTACCGCAGGGTAACTTTGGAAATTAAGTGAGATGGAGCATAAAAGAATGCTTGGCCCCGTGCCTCGAACATAGTAAATATGATAAAATAAAATGGAGTAGTGGAATAGAAATAATAATGGAAAATGCTTATTTATTGAACCAGAAAATAAGTTATCAGAAAGAACGAAATTGCCCTATGTAGCTTGATGGTTTGTAAATCCATTAGGTTTACATTAGAATTACTGGAGAACTTTTACAAAAGAGGAAATTCCTATTGGTCAAGAAAGCAGAAATCCTACCAGATCAGATGGAACATATGTAATGTTTGGAACTTAAATTTTTAGTCACCATATTATACTTTATGAAATTAGAAAAGTTTAAACATGAAAGCTGTTCACAACTATATCAGACTGCTATGAAATTTTTCTAGTATTAATCACTTGGAAGTAACACATTTATTATAAAGTTGCTACCCTGAGCATCTCTGCCAGAGGAAATGAAACACCCTCCAGAGATCTTCTCAATCACTTACTAAAGTAAATCTTTAGAAATTACCCAAAAGAATTTTTATCTTAATCCCTTTCTTCCTAGTACATTTTTTTTCTTCAAACTTTCCCTTTTGTTCCCTTCTGTGGTAGGCATTTTTATAGCTATCAATCTCTGCTACTCTGAATAATTTGTCACTTTTGGGAGCACAGCACATAATAGGTTCTTGTGCTCACTTCGGCAGCACACATACTAAAATTGGAGCACATAATCTCCACTCTTTATTGAGATGAATATATTCAATTCACAGTTTAACTAGTATGTTGACATATGTAATAAAAATTATTTAAATATTCATGCAATAATTCACAAATCATTATACCTTATATCTTTTTACTGTACTTTTTAAAATATAAGTTTTACAAAATTAATGTTATACTTTTGTAAATTCTGAACACACATTTATAATCTAACATTGGAACAGTAATGAACTGACAACTCCTATTTGTTATCAGACAGGAAAAAGTGCCAACAAGGAGGTATGGCAATAGGAACTTCATGCATTTTTGGTGAGATATAAATTAAATCCTAGGAGTGAAGTAATTTTGAAAGAAGAACTTTGTCTTTTTTAGGGAACTATTGTTCTTTATGACGTTATCTTAAAGCTGGAAGGGGGGAAAGAAATGTTATATTAAGTTATGTTTAGACTTTATTCATAATGTAAATTATTTTAAACAGCTAGAATGAGACAGCTATCTAAAATATCTAAATGGCATCCTCAAAAATCTTGATGACCCATTTTCAGCTAGGAAGTTATGTTTTCTGGAAGCTGTTATGACATAATCTTATTAATTCTGGAACATAGAAATTACTTTTGGTCTCCTCAAACCAGCTAATACTTACACAATTCATTGAATGAATTGCCCAATCTTAGCAGAGAACCAACTATTCTAATTTAGATCAGCAGAAAAGTACTCCTGCTCCAATAACATAGTAATAAGTATGGAAATATAAATAACTGTGATTAATAACTGTATCCATGCAAAAATGAATCAACACAGCTGCAGATGACTAAAATCCTATAGTCACATTCAGATATGACTTATATTTAAAAATTAAAATATTTTCTCTCCACCCTGAATATGAAGGCATGTGAAGCAATAAGACTTCATACGAGATGCTATGGATTTCTATATTTCCTGGGAAATGTTAGTGCTGATCTTAGCAAGGAATACCTCCTGGACATAATATAAGTAGAATGTACTTCTTACATTATCAGGAATATTGGTTTTATGTGTTAACCCAACTAAGTCATCTATTTATCCCTAAGCAAATGAATTTTTAAAATGTAAACATTTTCAGTTTTATGCCATGGTAGTGTTTCATATTTATAAGTCAGTTCTTGACCAGTGACCCAGCATTTTCTTTCAAGATTCCTACTAATGTTATTTCCAAAATGAATATACAGGCGAAGAGTGAGGATTTTATTGTTGACCCTTTGTAAATATTCTTTTCCAAAAATAATCTCTTTTTCTTCCCTTAGATTTCTTCTCTTGGTTTTGCTATCTGATACTCCACAGTAATTACTTTTCTATAATTTCTAGTTAACTTATGTTTTTTTGTTCAAAGATTAATATAGGGCTAAGAAAAAGAAGCACAGAGTTCTATGCTTTAGCTAATACTTTCCTATTATGGTTTCAGATTGAGTCAGTCCAGGGACTACCCCAATAATATTACTTTTAGGAAGACTATTAATATCCAACTCTCAGAATAAACATACTGTGGAAGAGTGGCTGGAAGAAAATCAACTTTAATAAATCAATCTCTGTAAATAGAGTATCCCAACCCTAACCTGCTTAACACTCCCAATCTAATACCTACTTTTAATTCACCTAGTCTGCCAGTTTGCAAAAAGGATAAAGTGGAATCTCAGTGTTTAACTTTCTTTTTTTCTTTCCTTTTTTTTTTTTTTGAGTCTACATTCAACGTTATTTACTAAATATATAGAGTTGTAAAATCACCACCAATATCCAGCTGTGGAAACTTTTTGTCACTAAAAATTTCCCCCCTGTGCCCATTTTCTATTATTCCAGGCTCCCTGGCCCCTAATAACTACTGATTCACCTTCCTGTTTCCATAAATTTGCTCTTACAGGTCATTTTATGTGAGTGAAATCATAAATACATAGTCTTTTGTATCTGGCTCCTTTCACTTGGCTTGGTGTTTTGGAGCTTCATCCATATTGTGTCACATTTGAAAGTTCGGTGATACTTGTTGCTGAATAAAACTCCGTTGTGTGCCACATTTTGTTTATTCACCAACTGACGAACATAGGGTGTTTGTGGGTTTGGGATGTTGTGAATAATGTCATCACAAGTCTTTGTGTGGAGAAATATTTTAATTTCTCTTGAAGAGATACCTAGGGATGGAATTGCTGGGTTGTATGGTAAGATTATGATTAACTTTTGAAGAAAATGCCGGTTTCTCAAAACACCTCTATCAATTCACATCTCTTTCAGCTATGCCGAGGGTTCTAATGTTCCCACATCCTTGCCAAACATGCCAATACCGATGTGTGGCCCGAGTTGGCAGCAGCTGTGGTGTACCACGTCACGCAGGAAGTTGCCTCTATATGGTCGAACATGCAAGAAATGTTTTCGTAGCTTTTGCAAAAACCTATAAAATGCCTGTATTAACAAAGCTCCGAGCCTTGGAACCGATGTTCCTTCCGAGACCCAGGTGCCCTCAGTTGAGTCTTTTAATAAAATTTTTTTGTTTATTTCTCTGAGAGTCTGTGTTCTCAGCAGCTTAACTCTTTGTTTTCCCTCATAAAAAAACGGTGTGGTTGTTAGAATCTGAAGTCTCTCACAATTATGTGCATGGGTGAAAGAACCCACAGTGATCTGTCTTTTATCAGACACTGTCCCTTTATTGCACCCAGTTTCATTACTACTATTCTTTTCTAATATTACCATTCTCATAAGTACACAGTGGTAGCTCACTGTGGTTTTGATTTGCATTTCCCTGATGAGTAATGATGCTGACCTTGTGTGTATTTCTTTCCGTGTTTGTTTGTTTGTTTTTTGAGACTAGGCCTTGCTGTTTTTGCCTGTGGAACCGCAGGTACCCGAGGTTGCCCGGGGTACCACAGATTCAAGCAATCCCCAGCCTCAGCTTCCCAGGTAGCTTGGATTACAGGCGCGCACCACCACACCCAGCTATTTTTTTTGGAACTAGGTCTCGCTACAGGCCCCAGGCAGGACTCGAACCACGATCCCTATCCCTGACTGCTTCATATGCTGAAGTTTACAGGCACTAGCCACCGTGCCCGGCCTCTTCTGGTGTTTGTATGTCTTCTTGGTGATGTCTATCTTTAAAATGAATTTTTGTCTTCTTTTAATCAAGTTGTTAAACTTCTTTATGTATATTGGTTACAAGTCCTTTATCAAATATGATTTGCAGATATCCTCTAGTAGGCCTTTCTGTTTCAATTTCTTTATTATTTATTGAGATATAATTGACATGTTATGTTAGTTTCATGTGTACAAGGTAATTATTTGAAGTTTGTAGATATTGTGAAACGATCACCGCAGTAAGTATAGTTCATATCCTCAGCATATATATTTACAAAAAATTTCTCTCTTGTGATGAGTACTTTTAAGATTTGCTTGATAAACAACAATGGAAGAAAATAAAAAAAAATTTAAAAAGATTTACTTTTAGCAACTAGTAAATATGTAATATAGCATAATTAACTATTTTTTAAAATTAATTTTGAACTAGTTCAGTTTTATGCCTACTTTCATTTTACTCATAATATGCTTGATGCCTCCAAATCCTGAAATACTTTGATGGTTCACTCTGACCCTTGATAGCATAAAAGTTCAGTTCTCTTGAGTGCTTTCACTTAGTAAACCTCTATCTATCTAATTTCTAGTTTCCAAAAATTGTATATTGTTATATTCTGTCCTGTTATTTTTGTCTTTGTATCATGAGACTTCTCCAAAAACAAAACCTTTTATTGTCATTTAGTGAGGTGTTCAGGAGTAGAAGCAAATAAATATGTTTAATACTCCATACTTATTCAAAACTCTGCCCTTAGTGGGGGTGAAATATCTCCATCATATAATATGTCAGAAGTATAAAGAAAATTAAATCCTTATGAAGATTCTTAACAGTCTTACTAAGAGCCTGTAAGGATCTGAGACTGGCTTAGTACTTATCAAATTCCTTTCTTAATTTATATTGTCTTCAAATGTTTTTGTTCTGCCCATCTTGTAAACTGTAAATTGTCTTTTTTCCCCCCGTAGGAGCAGTGTTTAATTAGATTTGTCTGTATATCTTTGACCATCCTTTCTACTTTCATCTCAAACAACTTCATGAGAATTTTCCTTCTTCCATAGTATGTTCCCCTGCCCCAAATTCCTTTACTGAGGATATCTTTAAAGTAAATGTTATTTTTGCTTATCTAAAAAGATCTATCTTCCATTTGCCCTTACTCTTTAAAGGTAGAATTTTTGGTACAAAATTTTGTGTCACTGCTCTTTTCTCTCAGTGCTTTCAAAATGCTCTTCCAAAAAGAAAAGCAAGAAAACATTCTTTAAAAGATCAAAATATTGTTCACTATATTCTGACTACCCTTAAAGGTCTAATGAAATCAGTCTAATAACCCATGTGGTTAATCTGAGGTTTTAAAAATCTTCTCTTGATTTTTTGTTCAACAGCATTACAATGTGTCTAGTTTCATTTTTATTTTTTTAATTTACTCAGCCAAGAACTTTTTGAACCTGAGCATTTCTCTTATCCCTCAATTCTGGAAAATTACCAATATTCCAATTCTGTCTGAATATTGCTTTACCTGTTTTCTATTAGCATGTTCTGCGAGGCCACTAACAAGTATGCTCACTTCCTTATTCTATCCTTCACATCTTATTTTTTTATGCTTCTTACGTATTTGCTATTTTGAACTGATTCCAGGTAATTTTTTTTTTTAATTGAAGTATCCGTAGGGTCCCTCCATCAGATATCACCACTGCAGTGTAACCCACCACTGAATACTCTTCCTATCTTCCTAGTGTTAGTGGACAGACTGAGTGGTACTCTGGAATTCCCCAAACTTGCATGCTCTCAAGGAATTCTGCCATCCACAACATAAAGACAAAGCATATTCTTAGTGCGAAAGATCTTTAATAGAATTGTTGTGCGTAGAGAGAGAAGAAAGAATATTCTGAATAAAATGCACAAAGTTACCCATACCCTTGTGGGTAAATGCTCGTCATACAGGGTTGCCCCAAGTGTTAGGGCCCTAAGATTTGTTACAAGTCTAAGGCATATTCTGATGAGAAACATTAGGAAAGGGGCAACAGGGGACAGGCAAGTATTGGATGAAAGGAGCAAAATCAAAGTAAAAGTCAAGAGAAAGGCTATCTTTGTCAGGTTTGTGAGGTGTCTCTCACTGTTTCTTTTCAAGTGTCTCTACATGTCGCTCCTTCAGGCATTTCCTCCCAGCCCCCCATGTCCCTGGTGAAAATCACCAAAGTTGTAAAGCAAGTGACTCTTCTCTACATGGCGCTGTCTCTCTCTGTTGTACTTCCTTCCTTCTTTGTCTCTCTAGAGTCATGAGACATTAAAGAATTAAAGATGTCTTCTGCATCTCACCAAGTGGTCTTCTCTAGATGTTCTACATCTTCACCCCTCAGCTTCCTCCCTCATTAGGTGGGGTCATTGAACAAATATTAATGGAGCTGCCTCTGCTAGTCCAGTTTGTTTCCTTCCCTCTTTGCTACCCACCGTTACCCTCTGGAACCTCCAATTCCATCGTCAGCTTTCAAGGGTTACCTTAGCTTCCTTATTTTGGACTTACTTTCCAGTGTTTTAGGACTTTTTATGAATTGAGAGAGGATTTGTATTAGCTTTGCTGGGACGCCAGGAGCACTATAATTCAGGGAGACTTTAGACATAATTTTGGACCTTACATTTCTTAGATTACAGTACAATGTATATATAAACAAGAAACCTCTATAAGCATGTATAGTCATAAATTCTCAGATGAATTTCATCCAAGAAATTTTGTATGAATTTCTTAAATACACTTTAAATAACACATTGTAGGCTAACATCTGTGGAGTAGAAATTAACTTAGCAGGAATAAACCAGAAAGAAAAAGAGAAATGTGGGATGGTCTCACTTATATGAAGGATTTAGGAAAAGCACACAAACAAATGGGCAAGAAAAATATAAAACTGCCCAAAAAAATAATAGAATTGAAACAGAACAAGAGAGGGGGAAGAGGAAGAAAACAGAGGAGGGCACAAATGACTGAGATAGTTCATGGGTGATAAGGTGATGGGAGAACCTTGGGGTAGACAATGATGTTTTATATATATATATACATATATATGTATATATATATACATATATGCACACAGAGAGATATATATGTATAATCAATTTTTTAAAATCAATTTTTTAAAACAACAAAAAAAGGAAATCTATAGATTTGTTGATGGTCTTCCAGTTTTTGTTTTTCCACTTAACTTTCTTCACTCAGTTTGCTGAAACACTTATAAGACATTCTATTTGGTTGCTTTCTAAGATCTTCTAGTGTTTGCAGAAGAA
The DNA here is from genome assembly GCA_004024945.1 of Uropsilus gracilis. NCBI lineage: Eukaryota > Metazoa > Chordata > Mammalia > Eulipotyphla > Talpidae > Uropsilus > Uropsilus gracilis. Next base: position 212,402 of record PVHY01000303.1, on the reverse strand, counting down.
AAGAATCTCCTTGACCAATTTTCCTTAAAATATAAGTTTGGGCCAAGTTTCCAGGGTGAAATTCTGACTTTCTAGAGCTCCAACGACTTTTGGGGCCTTTGTGGACCTTGCCCATCATAAAAAATGTTTAAAATTTGTCTTTATGATTATTAGTATAAAAACCAATATAACTTAGTCTGGAACATACCTTTTTTCTGATTTTAAAAGAAATGAAAACATTTTCACAGACGCTGAATAGGCCATCTGTTTCTCTACCCCACTCTTCCTTGTTCTAATAAGATTGAGGGTTTCCTTTGAAAGGTAAGAATAAGTGTGAGTTTAGAAATTTCCCTCTTCTTTTATTATCTTATTTTCCTTTCACCTCTTTTTGTAAAATATTCTTGCCCTGCAGGTAGTACATCTTCAGTCATTTTTCTCTGCTTTTCTTCTTAGGCACAAACAGTACACAGAGTACTAAATCTCTCCCATATTAAAGATAAGAAAAAATATTTACCTACCTAAAACTTGGTTGCTTGTTCATTTAAACTCTTCTTCACTTCTATGTTCTGTAGTCTATTTTGGCTGTAATGTCTTTGGGCCTGCTTGTTTCAGTGGAAAGAACCAAGACTGACAGAATAAACAGGAGCGTATAGCTAACTTAGGTGGTGACCTTTAAAAAAATTTAACTCTGTAAATTCTATCATAATCCTCAGGAAGAAGGAATTAGAGACTGGTGTTTGTGATATACACAGAAGGCATTTTAAGAGTAAATGACTTCATGTTTGTACAGTGCCTTGGGCATTTTACTTCAAAGATACTGGGCTTACCCAGCATTATATCCATTTAATTTATACCCAAGTTATATATTTCAATATTACAGAAGTGGATGTAACCTTACATACTTTATATCTTGCTGGCTTCTTTTTTGGCTGGAGACAGCTTTCTGTCTGATAGATAATAACAATGGTCTACATTTATAGGCAGTATAACAGCTTTCATCTAAGGAGTTCAAAGAACTCAGCAATTATGACTCATTGGTCCTTAAAATATCTCTACAGAATTTAAAATGACACATATAAAGGTAAACTGGTTTATGGGAGTCTCCTAGTGTTGGGTAAATATCCCATGCTCATCGCCAGTTGTAAAATAACCAACCATTCTTCCTCGCCAATTGTAAGCATCAGGATCACCAATCTGTGTAGGTTCTTTATTGGTTCTAGCAGTTACACAGATGTACCCAGCAGGACAAGGCCAGGCTAATGAGGCAGGAAAGACCCCCAGGACTCCTCCAGGAATCTTCACACTCTTTCTCCAAGCTCTCTCTCTGGTATTCTCTCTCTAGTATTCTCTCTCTGGTGTTCTCTGTGCGCCTTCATGCGATCTCTGCTAGGTCCAGCTATGAACGTACATAAAGTCACTGGACCGTGCAATCACTGGGACAGTGCAATACCCTAGGTACCAGTTATAGATGCTAATGAAGGGAAAAGCCTGACCAAACTCAACTTACCCTACATCTAGTAATCCTTCCAATTCCAGGTCCTGTTCCTTCCTCGGAGAGCCCAATTAAATCAAATGCCAACATAGATTTTCAGAGTACCAGGCACTCTACTCAGAATAGAGTGCACTCCTGTTTTAGTTTGGTACTTGATGTGCGAATTGCCCACTTGATTATCGCTGCATAGACTCCATAAGGGTTGGAAACATGTCTGTTTTTCTCTCTGTCACTAGCATCTAGTTTATTGCGCATGTTAAATGTGGGCTCAAAACTCTTGTTGATAATTAGATTTTAGGAACATTGTTCTTTCAGAATTTGAACCCAAATCCCACACTTTGACTTGGAATAATAATAAGAAAATGGTTCACATCCTAAATTATTTTATTAGGCAATGAGGAGGAAAATGTACAGAATGCCATTAGAGCTTAATTAATACCAAGACCATTAAAACTAATAAAATTAGGAGAGACATAGGAAAATAGTGAAAAAGGCAGTAAGTTAAAAAAAAACTGATGAGTTATTAATTTAATAAAAAATTATCTCTCTAGTCCTTGGAAATTTGAGATTATGCTGGGAAGGTAGGATTATTTCTTTCCCATTTGAACCTAAGAAGCAGCCTTCTCTACTTCCCTTGAGCTTAGTCACCTTTACATGATAATTTAAATGACCTGCAGTGCATATAGAATTTCCCAGGGCTTCTGAGGAAGACAAAGACTAGACACATTCATGCTCTCTGGCCTGTGGTTTCATGGAAGGGCTCAGCCCTGAGAGGCCAGGAGAATTGCTGCCAGGTGGACTTTAGGGGTCCTGAACCATTGCTCAAGGGTAACACAGAGTGGGCAAATGTTTCTCTTCTGAAGTCAGGTTTAAACAAATTTAAGCAACTGGTTTATAACTAGTGCAACCATCCTTGTTGCCAATTGTATTGTAAGCATCAAGCTCACCAATCTGAATAGGTTCTTTATTGTTTCTAGGAGTTATACAGACACACCAAGGCAGGGCAAGGAGGGCCAGGGTGGGGTGGGGTAGGTGGTTGTGGCCTGGAAGTCAGGCAAGCCCCAGGAATCTCATGCTCTTTCTCTGGGATCTCTCTGAACCCTCTGGTTTCCACTCATGCCCTCTTATCTTGTGCTCTCTAACATGTTCTTCACACCCTTTGCCCCTCTTTCCTAGGCTCAGGTGTGCATCCATACAGATGCTTACTGTACTGGGCTGTATAACCATGGGGGAAGGTGTGCTACCACAGGTGCTAGCTATACAAGCCAATGTAAAAGCCTGACTAACTCACCCTACAATGACATTATCGAAGTCACAATTTTTGATTTAACAGAAAGCAAGCTAAAAGCTGGTATGTGTATGTTTTTTGTGTTTTTTGTTTTGTTTTGTTTTAAATAGGTCCTGCCAGCGGGCATGGTGGCACATGCCGGTAAGCGGAAACCTAAGAAGCCATGGCCGGGGCCAGGGATCATGGTTCGAGTCCCACTGGGGGCACGTAGCGAGACCTAGTCCCCCCCCCCAAAAAAATAGCTAGCTGGGTGTGGTGGCATCCAGCTGTAATCCCAGTCACCTGGGAAGCTGAGGCTTGGGACTGTGGTACCTTGGACAAACGTGAACCTGCAGTTCCACAGGCAGAAATAGCGAGACCTAGTCTCCAAAAAATAAAATAAAATAAATAAATAGATGGAACCTGCCATAATCTTGCACATTTTGGCCAAGTATGAATCTAAAGAGAGTACGGAGAAACAGAAGGAAGATGATTGAGAAAGGCATTGTCATAGAGCCAGTGAAAGCAGGTAGGGCCTGAATCTAAGAAGTAGTGGTGAGAGAGGTTCAGAGATTTCAGAGGAAAGCCTAGTGGGATCTGAGCCCAGGTGAATGTGAGCAGAGAGGAACAAGAAACAATAAAAGCCAGTTCAGGTTTCTAGGTTTAGGCCATCAGTGGATACGCGTACTATTAACCAAACAGGGAATAGAGGACAAGCAGGTTTAGTGGAATGTAAATGTTAGGTTTTTGGCACCTCAGGACATCCAGGTTCAGATGGCTAGAGAAAGATACGACCTGGCTAGAGGTCCAGATTTTGGAATCAAGATTACACTCCTTTGAGGAATTAGTTTGTTTTTTCAATACTGGTTGTACTTCTAAACACAGCATCTTGTGTTATAGTCTGAAAGTGTTTAATAGTCTGAAAGTGTTAAAAAAAAACAACAACTTGTTGCTCAAAGCTTCAAGGCCAAGTATGCAAAAATAATAATAACATTCTGAAACTAGCAGACTCAGAGAGATAAAGCCAGAACCATGTTAACTGTTCTCAGACCAGGTGGTCATCTGGTCTCGGTCCCGAGGTTTTAACCATGTCAAAACATCTGTGTGAAAAATCTCTTTAGGCCACATGAGAGAAAGAGAATAAAAACCCTGTTTTTCTTTGGGTCTAGGTTCTTCCCGCTAAATTACTGCTGCTGCTTCAGTGTCGAGTTGAACCCAGGTCGATCTGAAAATAAAAAGACTTTTTGCTCTTGCATCTCCCGTGGTCTTGTGTTCTGCGTGAAGCTGGTCGGATTCTGAACCATAACACTTGTAACAACCCAGCTGATAACAGTAAACTTCCCAACCATGACCACCAACACCCATTTAACCCATAGTGGTCCCGAGAGTGTGAACAATGTCATTCATAAGAATTTTTCTCCAATAAGAATAGCCCACATCCAAAGAACGGGCAACAAGAATTGCTGGCAAGGATATGGAGAGAAAGGAACACTACTACACTGCTGGTGGGAATGTAAACTGGCCCAACCTCCATGGAAAGCTGTGTGGAGGACCCTCAAGTTAATGAAAATGGAACTACCATTTGACCCAGCAATTGCTCTCGGGAATCTACCCAAAAGAGACTTCAACGTGGGTACAAAGGGATACCTGTGCTTAGATGTTTACTGCCCCACAATTTGTAATTGCAAGGTCATGGAAGCAACCTAAATGCCCCCAAACAGATGATTCGATGAAAAAAATGTGATATATATACACAATGGAATATTACTCATCAATTAAAAATGACAAATTTGATGATTTTATAACAACATGGATGTACTTAGAAGAAATCATATTAGCGAAACAAGTCATAAAGAAAAAGACAGAAACCAAATGGTTTCACTAATATATGGGATATAGTGAAAAAATAAACTAAAGCCTTGAGGAAAAGTCAAAACAAGCTAAGCACCAAACTGAAGTGCACAACTTTGAGCAGGAGGGAAAGGGGGGGAAGGAAGGGGAGGGTGGGGAGGAATAAATCCCTGGGATTACAATGTTGTGAAATTTATATATTAAAAAAAGGAATATTTCTCTGAGGACTGTAGTCACAAGGTCATACTCATTACTCCAGTAAAGCAACTTCTCTTATAAGGCAAACCTTACGCTCATCTCAGGAACAATGGAGCATAAGATGCTTAAGGGAAGTACAAATATTATAGTGTGGGCCTAGCATTTTGTGTTGTTATAAGGAAAAGTGACTATTTTTGCATGTAAAGAACTGAGGAGGACAACTGACAGATATGTCATATGTGGACAGGTGGTCTTTCTGGATAGAAACTGAGGGGATGCTGAAGAAAGTTGGAGTGAAGGGTCCTCATTAGGACAGAGTGAGTAGTGGGAGTGGCAAATCAGTTAGAAACTTAGGATTCTCAAAACCTAGACAGCTTTGGTGACTTTATTGGTGGGTTTGGGAAGATATTGGCCATGGGTTTGCTCATCCATAGTGAAAAAGAAATGGAATGTGATGTGAAGGGTGTGTCCTGGGTGTGGACAAGTAAAGGCTGTACTTTGGACTAACAGGTACGCCCCTGGCCAGGGTAGTCATTCATGGATAATCAAATATTTCTAACAGGATTGCCGGTGATAAGAATATTTCCCGATTCATAACTCAAGTTCTAAAGAGCAAGAAAACTTGCAAGTTTCTGATAATGAAGGAATTTTACTATTGTTTAGTCATTTGTAGGTTAGAAGCCAGGCATAATAATGAAAATAATATGGTACGGGAACAAAAACAGATATTCAGACCAATGGAACAGAACTGAGTGCCCAGAAATAAAGCCACACTTGTATAGTCAACTAAATTTTGACAAAGGAGCCAAAAACACACATTGAAACAAGGATAGCCTCTTCAATAAGTGATGCTGGGAAAACTAGACCATAACATGCAAAAAAAAAAAAAAAAAAAAGAAAAGAAAAAAAGAATCTAGATCACTCTCACACCATGTACAAAAGCCAACTCAAAATGGATTAAAAAAAAATGACTTGGATATAAGATGTGAAACCATAAAATACATAGAGGAAAATTTGGGTAAAACTCTACAAGACTTACACTTCAGAGTTCCCATTCAGGACACATCTACAGATGGCAAATAAATGAAGGAAAACAAACAGCTGAGACTACAATCAAGCTAAAAAACTTCTGTACAGTAAAAGAGACAATAACCAAAACAAAAAGAAACCCATCTGAATGGGAGAATTTTTAAAAATTAATTAATTTATTTTTATTCTTTAAATGAGAACCTTGGTAAATGGTTTTTGGGAAACCTCCCCCACCCTCCTCCCTCTGATTGCCCCCTCCATTCTCTCAACCCCCTCTCTTTGTTGTTTACTAGTCTGTGCTAAGTCCATTAGTCTCTTTCTTTCCTGCAGCAGTGTTCTTTCACTGGGTGAGGGACTGTGTTGTTGGAACCAGGTGAACTTTGTTGGTAGACTTTCAGTCTTAAGATTGCATTGGGCAGCCAGTCTGTATCTATTTGTGGTCTGTCCATGCTCCCCCGTTGGAGGCTGACTTCTCCAATTCCATCGCTGCTGTTTTGCTGCTGGTTCTGGCGTCAGATTTAGAGGGTTACACCCCCTGTCAGTGTCGGTAAAGAAGTTTCTCTGTGGATACAGGCATCTGTGAGTAGCCATTGTAGATCATTTCTTCTGTCTCACTTTGCATCCCTGCTGTGGGGCCGATGCCCCCAGTTCTTGGACTGCCTCTCCTCTCTGAGGGGGAGAAAATTTTTGCTCTCCATACAAGTGATAAAGGTCTGATGACAGAGTCACAAAGAAATCACATTATTTAATGCAACAAAGCAAAAAGCCCACTCAAAAAATGGAAAGAAGAGCTAAAAAGACACTTGTCTAAGGGTCTAATAACAAAGATCTACAAAGAGCTCCTACAGCTCAACAAAAACAAAGCAAAAAACCCACTCGAAAAATGGGGAGAAGAACTAAAAAGACACTTCACCAAAGCGGAGATACAGATGGCTAATAGACATATGAAAAAATGCTCCATATCACTAGTAATCAGGGAAATGCAAATTAAAACCACACCATCTTACACCAATAAGAATGGCCCATATAAACAAAACAGACAACAAGTATTGGTGCGGATGTGGAGAAAAAGGAACTCTCTTACACTGCTGGTGGGAGTGCAAACTGGTCCAGCCACTATGGAAGACCTTGTGGAGGACCCTCAAACAATTGAAAGTGGACTTACCATTTGACCCAGCAATCCCACTAGTAGGAATCTACCCAGAGGACATGAAAACATTAATTCAAAGGACAACTTAATGCACATGTTCATTGCAGCTCTGTTTACAATTGCCAAGATTTGGAAACAAACCAAATGCCCCAAAACAGATGATTGGCTAAAAAAAAAGTGGTACATATACACGATGGAATACTACGCATCCATCAAGGAAGACAAACACATGTCATACTCAGAACATGGATGGAACTAGAAAGACTCATTCGCAGAAATAAGTCAAAAAGAAAAAGAGAAGTACAGGATGGTTTCACGTATATGATGGATATAGGGAAAAACAAACAAGAATGAATGAAAACAACCAATGGGACTGAACCATGGAGCGAGAGAGGAGGAGGGGGAAGAAGGTGGAGGAGGTGAAGAGCACAAAATATGAGGATGGTTAACAAACGTTAGTGAAGTGGGAAAGCCCTGGAGTACACAATAATGGAATAATGTAATATAAATATAAATATACATATATATGCAAATTAAAATTTTTTTAAATTAAAAAATTTAAATTACATTTTAAAAAAAGGGACAGGGTTATTAGGGAATGGAGAAAGAAAAAGAGAGCCATCTGCATAGTACCAGGAAGGCAGGAGAGCTGCTTCTCCCCAGCATGGAAATTGTACTGATTCCTTTTTTCCTTAATTAATTAATTAATTTTTTTTTTTTTTTTGAGACTAGGTCTTGCTATTTTTGCCTGTGGAACCGCAGGCTCTCGTTGCCCGGGGTACCACAGACTCAAGCAATCCCCAGCCTCAGCTTCCCAGGTAGCTGGGATGACAGGCACATGCCATCACGCCCAGCTATTTTTTGGAACTAGGTCTCGCTTCGGGCCCCAGGCGGGACTCGAACCGCGATCCCTAGCCCCGGCCGCTTCATAGGCTGAAGCTTACAAGCACGAGCCACCGTACCCAGCCTTAATTAATTAATTTTTTTATATATGTGTTTCACATCTTTGTATTCCCTGGGAACCACCCACCACCTTCCCTCCCTGACCACTCCCTCCCATCTCTACCCCTCCTAACCCTCCACATACTCATCCCTTTTATGGAAATTTCATGTACATGTCTATGGCCTAAATTGTAAACCAGAATAAACTTTGTAATAATAAAAAAATAAAAATAAAAAGACACTTGTCTAAAGAGGAAATTCAAAAGTCCAACAAGCATATGAAAAATGTTCAACATCACTAATAACCAGGGAAATGCAAATCAAAACCACACTGAAATACCATCTTACACCAATAAAAATGGCCGACTTAAAAAAAAAAAGTGGGTAACAATAAGTGTTGGTGTGGTTGTGGAGAAAAAAGAGCAGTCTTAAACTGCTGGTGGGAGTGCAAACTGCTCCAGCCACTATGGAAGGCTGTGTGGAGGACCCTCAAGCTATTGAAAATGGAACTAACATTTGATCCAGTGAGCCCACTACTTGGATTCTACCCAAAAGATATAAAAACACTAATTCAAAAGGACACCTGTACTCAGATGTTTAGCACAGCACTATTTACAATAGCCAGGATATGGAAACACAAATGCCCCAAAACTGATGAATTGTTGAAAAAGATGTCTATGTTTACACGATGGAATATTATTCTGCAGTCAAAATTGACAAATATGAGGCATTGTGTTGACATGGATGGACCTAGAGGGAATCATCTTAGCAGAAATAAGTCAAGGCTGGGCACTGTGGCTCGTGCCTGTAAGCTTCAGCCTATGAAGCGGCCAGTGCTTAGGGATCGCGGTTTGAGTGCTGCTGGGGGGCCGTAGCGAGACCTAGTTCAAAAAAAATAGCTGGCGCGTGCCTGTAATCCCAGCTACCTGGGAAGCTGAGGCTGGGGATTGCTTGAGTCTGTGGTACCCTGGGCAACAAGAGCCTGTGGTTCCACGGGCAAAAATAGCAAGACCTACTCTCAAAAAAAGAAGAAGTCAAAAAGGAAAAGTCAGAAACCATATGATCTCACCTATAGATGGGATATAGTAATAAGAAACAAAAGGCCAGGGAAAGCCCAAAATAAGCTGACAGAGAAGCTGGGGCAGGCTGCTAGAGAAGAGGTAGGGGGAGGGAAAAATTAGGGAAGTGGGGTACAGGAAGATCAACATGTGGGCTCTTGGAGGATGGGGTGGAGGGAGAACCCCAGGGAATGAAGCATCATACATACATACATGCATATATATATATATATATATATATATATATATATATACACACACACACACATATATATATACACATGTATACTTGTATGCATGAATATGTAAGCAAAATGATTAATTAAAAAAAACAGATTTCCCTTCCCAAAGAAGTATTACTTATCATTGAAAAGGTTTCTTTCATTGTTGAGCATTACGAATCACTTTCATGTAACCCTTATTGCATATAAAAATAAACTGTGGCTGATTTTTTCCCTTTCTTCATAATTCTGCTATTGCTAAACAAGGAGGATGCAGGGAAACTGCTGTGTGAGCAGTGAGTCAAACCAACTACAGATTTGGCAGAGATGCTTAGTGGGTATGTGGTGAACAGTTGACCCTTTTAAAAAACAGTTCAGAAGATGAAGGAAAATGAGGAAAGAACATCTAAACATTTAATATATATATTTACTCAAAAATATTAATGTAACTCTAATTTATAGCATTTGCATTTTCATGTTACTCAGATGGAGATTAGGTGCTCTCTGACTTGACCAAGTGGAGATATATTCAATACATATAAAAGGAATTTTCCAGAGTTTGTGCTGTCTATATGTCAAGCCATATCTGTAAGTTCTTCAGTTAAGTGGTCGGCATTTCCTACTTGATTGATTAATGGATTTCTGATTACTAGTCCCTGCACATCCCATGTGGCTCTCCGCAAGTGGCTGCTGATTTCCTGACATTTGTGTGTCTGTGTGTGTGTTATGTATAGGTGGTCTTTCATGCAATAAAATTGTTTAATAGACAAGAGAAGAGTCAGATGGACAAACATTTGCAGTTCAAATAGAAATTCAGATGATAACTCAAAATGGGTAATTAGGTTTGGCATGCAGAACTGGAAAAAATCATCTGTCAATAGCATGCATGCTGATTTTAGCGGCTGACTCATTAGAGAGTGACTAGAACCACAATTAACCTCTCATGAAGAATGAGAGCCAAGTAAGAGCAAGAAGGAAGGGCTTTGTGGAAGGGAAAAATAACAGAAATGGAATGATCTCAATCCAAGTGACAAGTAAACTGAAATAAGTTGTATCCTTCAACTGAATGAGGAACTATTTAGCCTTTTGATATCCTAAAGTAGTTCCTTTTGCCCTCCTCTTATTTATTCCCTAAGACCCTTAGTTAACTTCTTCAGGATTTTTAAGTAGCTATTCTGGGTACAGAAAAATAGTCAGCAAATATATTTTTTCCATAAATTGCCTCAGGCATCGTGTGCAAAGTGCATGGAGGTTGAATACAAAATAGGATCTAATTTAACTGTTAGAAGAGGTTGGGTGAAGCACAGAGATAGATTTGGAATGAGACTTATTCTGTAGGCAGTCTAATTTCTGTATTGTTTGGTTAGGGTACAAATGATCCAAATGATTATAAGGATGGATTTTCGAATGGGAACTGATCCTGAGGTACAGATTGAGGTACAGATTTATTTAGATGATGATCCCAGGAAGTACAACTATGGAAGTGGGAATGTGAAATAACCATGGAAGATGCCAATAAAGAAAGGGTGTGTTGATAAGCAAAGTGATTATCTGTATAATGAGTCAATCTCAGTGGAAGATCCTGGAAGACTACATAGATATTGGAGTTGTTCCATTTGAGTGAGGAGGAATGGAGTTTTTATTCATCTCCGACCTGTCAATGACTGAAGACTGATATGTTTCTGAAGGCATTAACTTCCCAGCATTTCCCATGTGTCCCTAGGAATTTAGCATATTCTTTCAGTGAGGACAACCCTCAGGTAGTCAGTCAGTCACTGGCTATTACTCATGGGAACTATGAGAACAGTAAGTGTTAAATGGCTATAGACCAACCAATTACAATGCCTGCTATGCAGTTCTTAAGGTGTTTTTTTGTTTTATTTTGTTTTTGTTTTTGTTTTTTTTTTGGTTAACAATCATTTCAAAAATTTAATTGAAGTGATGGCTCTTTTAGAAAAAATAAGTGCATATATATTTGTGAAATTGCATTTAATGTATTGGGATTTAAAGTTGTGCCTAAAATGTCAATTATGTCTGGTTTGGGGAATTTATGCTGATCTCTAGAAAAAACGTTACCTCATTTCCTCGTTTTCTGCCTGCTGGAAGGTAATTACAGAGTAGTTGGGTCCAGCTAGTATAACCAATCTTGGATAGCCTGTCGAAGAAAGTGTTTTAAGATCTGAATGATAGATTTCATCGTTAAGTGGAAACATCACGTTCTTGTTGGAAGAATTCAGAGATGTGAAGGAAGGAGGTTCAGATATTCTTGTAGTGTGTCTTATCACTGAAGTATTATTGTGAAAGAATCACACCAGAGAAAGACCTAAAGTATGAAGAATAGTAGGACTGGAGATTGAATACTTGTGTGCTCCCTCCCCCACACCCCCTTTGCAAATGTTAATGTTGAAACCCTAATCCCCAGTTAAACCCTAAACCTAATCTGCCTTTGGGAAATCACTATGGCATAAGAGTTGAGCCTTCTTGCGTAGAATCAGTGCCATCATAAAAGAGACCCCAGGGAGCTATTTTGAACCTTCCTCCCTGTGAGGTCTCTAACTCGGACACAGTCCCTCCCCAGGAATGAATCAGCCATTGCCTAATCTTGGACTTCCCAGTCTCCAGAACTGTGTGAAATAAATGTTTATTGCTTAAAAACATCCATCTATTGGTATAATAGCCCAAACTAACATAAGGATTTTTCCAAATTGAGTGACTTGTGAACTTTGATATGACTCTGGTAGTGAAGGGAGCTCCTTCCCCCACTTAGCTCCCTTTGCACCTGATTTCAGTAGGACCATCTAAAATACCTAGAACAACCGCATAATAAGTCTTTTATTTTCCATTTTGCTTGTTGAGGAGGGTAATAACGATTGTATGATTCTGATGTCAATAGGTACAAAAATGTATAAAACATAACCATTTTTCCCTAATATTCTGGCTGCCAGTCATCCGGAATTCCTCCAGAAGCAATAACTGTTATCAATCTCCAGCACAAAGAGGTTGATGGCTGTGGGAGAACAATAGCCAGTTCCTAGAAAAACAAACCTTTATTGAAAGAGTGTCCATCATTAATATGATGCTATCATGATGTTTGGACCAAGACAGCGCATCATCACAAAACTAGTAAACATTGTCCTTCGCACTTGTTCAGGTAAGGAGGAAACACTTTGGTTTCTGGCATATAGTTTATATGTTGTAATGTGTGTGCTTTCAAGGTGATAGGTTAGGAATCAATGCCTAGCTCTTGTGGCTAAGTTATGGCCAAGAGATTGCCTGCTGATACATTGTTGGGGTGGTGCCAGAAAGTCCTGGGTTCTGGTATAGCCTGGGGGCTTGCAGGCAGCAGGTTGGCTTCCTGGCTAGCTGGAACCTTTCCCTTAAATGGGAACTGGTCAGTAGATATTGTAAAACTCGTAAAGGCAGAAGAACTATGTCTTTGCTTTTCTGAGAGAACCTGCTGACCCAAAGGTGATGCAAAGGTGATCGAAAGGTGGCAATGTGTTTCAACTGTGTGGTTGCCTTGTGCTATGTGAATGACCCAAAATGAATGGTAGGGCGTGGGAAATATGGTTTGTGGCCAGAAACTCCAATTTGGGGAGGGGGGGTTTGAGGGGTGTTTTAGAAAAGTCACCTATAAAATACTAGGAATCATTCCTATTTCTTAATTAATTTACATTAAGTACAACCAAAAGAAAAAGAAAAGAAAGAAAAAGGAGATTCACAGCTCAGTAGATTTGGGGACATTCTTATCAATTATACAAGATTCAACTTTCGTTTCTATTCAGGGAAGGCCGTCCCCTTCGACTGACCTAGAGCGCAGCTTCAGGAGGGACGCACATGGAGCGGTGAGGCAGGAAGGGACACCCGCCTAGCCAGCCAGATCAGCCGAATCAACCCTGGCGATCAATAGGGTGACAGATGTCCCAGCCACATAGCCCTCACATCCTCCCTAAAAACTTATATGAATGTCCTTGTCATTAATGGTACAGGCTGGGCCAGGCATGGTGGCGCATGCCTGTAGGTGTCAGCCTAGGAAGCCACAGCCAGGGCTAGGGATCTTGGTTCGAGTTCCGCTGGGGGGCCCGTAGTGAGATCTAGTTCCCCCAAAATAGCTGGGCGTGGTGGCGCGCGCCTGTAATCCCAGCTACCTGGGAAGCTGAGGCTGGGGATAGCTTGAGTCTTGGTACCCCGGGCAACATGAGCCTATGGTTTCACGAGCAAAAACAGTGAGACCTAGTCTCAAAAAAAAAAAAAAAAAAAAGGTACCGGCTGTATGCAACTTCAATGGGCATTAGTATTCAGAATCCCTGGGGCAATTAAATATGGGGTCAGAGAGGAAGCAAAGAGATTTCATGAAGCCCGGTGCAGCAGGGACTGAAAGCATTAACAGAGTATCTCAGATGACCATGGTGAGAGGTGGTTCTGAATTAAAAGGGCAAATAGAAGGCCGGACATGGTGGCTCGTGCCGATAAGCTTCAGCCTATGAAGCAGCCGGGGCTAGGGATCGCGGTTCGAGTCCTGCCTGGGGGCTAGGGATCGCGGTTCGAGTCCTGCCTGGGGTCCGTAGCGAGACCTAGTTCCAAAAATATAGCTGGGCGTGATGGCGTGCGCCTGTAATCCCAGCTACCTGGGAAGCTGAGGCTGGGGATTGCTTGAGTCTGTGGTACCCCGGGCAACGAGAGTCTGCGGTTCCACAGGCAAAAATAGTGAGACCTAGTCTCAAAATAAAATAAAATAAAATAAAAGGGCAAATAGGTACCTTCATGGCTTGTGAGATCCATAGCTGCTGCTTTAAGAGGCAGTGGGTGAGGTCAGTGACAAAAGGGCACAGACACAAGGTTCACCGCCCCATGATGACAAGGGTGTGCTTCCATCAGGGAGACCTTGGAGAAGCATGGGAAAGAATCGGCGTTTAGTGATAAATTTCTATTCTATAATTTTCTATTCTAGCCCCCATTGGGCCCCAGCTTCTAAGATGAAAAATTTTAGCACCATAATTTGTTGACCAAGTGAGTGAAATTCTGGTATCAATTTTCATAATCTGTATTCAAACAGGGCAAAGTCTGAAGTCAACACCGGGAGCTGGTGCAGGAACAGATGAATGTGCAGGAACCACAGGGCCAAGTGGATGTCTCATTCTACAGGTAGGACAGGGTGTCATCTTTCTGCCAGTTCACCCACAAATAAAGAGCTACTCTACTGCTGATGTAGCTGGATTGGTTTCTGCTAATTATCTGTTTCCTGGATTTACCTAACAAGTCAGGAAGCAAGACTGCTCTACCTTCATTTTTCATCTTTTCACTTTCTTGTATTTTACTTCTATGAAGACAGTGACTTTAATAAGTTGGTTATTCAAGTCTGCCTGGGATATTATTAATTATTAAATGAAGTGCCTGGTTAGTGTATTTAATTTCAGTATTTCTTATCATTTTAAATCACTATAGTTTAATCTGTAACAGCTGTGTTTCTAAATCATAGAATTTCAGATATAGGAGAAAGCCAAGAGATCAAGTCATCATATTTATTTCACAATAAATGCTGAGGTTCAAGGAGGTGGGGGAGTAGGGGTAGAGGAAGGGGCTTGCTATTTTAACCTAGCCACATTCAAAGAAAAGTGATTTTGCTAAAATTAATTGACACTTTGGAAAAAGATATTTAAATTTGTTCACTTTACAACATACGCAAGCGATCAAAAAATACAAAATAACCAGAATATCTGTCTACCTATATATCTACCTAGATATATCACTCAATGTTTTTATTTCTTTTACATGTAATCTGAATATGTAAAAAATAAGTCTATTGTTTATTGTATAGATGTTATATAATCACACTCTAAAAAACTTCAAATATTTTTATGATTATTACATATGCTAGAAAATGTCTGTACTTTTTGGAATTCATATTGAAACCTAAATATGAAAAAGTACAGAAATCTAGGTGTGCTACATGCATTTTCACTGCACAACCACTCCTATGGAATTATGTAAAGCCAGAGTAAGAAAACTTAAAGGGAATGATTGACAAGATTGGCAACATAAGTAATTTGCAATAGCAATATATCAAAAAGAGTAAAAAAAATTATAGGAGAAAATGACAAGCTGGGAAGATGTGTGCAAATATATGATAAGAATTCTCTGAATATGCATTTTTTAAGTAAAAATAATCATGAAGAAATAGAAATGCTCGCATTTAAAAATTAGTAAAATACATAGGGACAATTAAACCTGTGAAAAAATCCTTAATAAATTAGAAATTGATGGTTCTGAGGAACATTTAACATCCATTGGTGGAAGGTCCTGGGAATAATCTCTTACATAATTTATTTCTAGTGAAGTTGTAAATGAAGTTGTGGGGTGAATGTGGAGTGAGGGATAGATTTGATAGCTGTACAATTTGCAGTACTTCTCATGAGTCTGGTACACTTATAGACAAAAGTCTGCTTCTAGAATTTGCTTGAGGTTAATAGTAAAACATAAGAAATAACTTGAAATATCGTAAAATTGGGATTTTGATATACAGAACAAAATTATCTTATGATTGTTAGCTATTCTTTAAAAAATCATAGAAAAATATTGAATTACCTAAAAGAAAACTTGCAATATGGTAAGTGAAAACATCAAACTATTAAAGTGAATGTGTGCCAAGAAACTGGTTTTTGAAATATATGACATACGGATGATTTTTACTTTGATTTTTTTGTGTTTTTTCTCTATTCTCCAAGTTGTCTCTAGTGAGAATTAATTTTGTAATCAGAAAAAATAATATAGGCAATACAAATAATTTTAAAGAATGTTTTATAGGGTGATTACATTTAGTTCATATCATAAATAATAAAGATTTCTCTTTATATGTGCAGGTTGTCCGTAAAAGAAATTAAAACATTAAATCATTTTACATTCTGTCTAAAGGTATTAGGTAACTTGCATTCATCTCCAAAGACATGAACTTTGTGGCTGTTTGTGTTGTAATCAGAATCTTGCCACGCATTCAACATACTGAATTAATCTAGAAAAAACCACTAATAAACTGTTAAGATGATACTCTTGACAGATGACAGAGATACATATTCTCTTGGAATACCAACAAAAGAATGTGTATTACATTTTTAGTATATCAATTAATATGATAATAGTATATCAATTAATATGATAATATCTCAATACTATTTAAAAAATTTCACTGAATTACAGGATAGTTGACCCTTGAAAAATATGGCTTTGAACTTCAAGGGTCCACTTTCATGTGGATTTTTTTCCAGTGTCTCCTGAGCCTCTTCAATGTGAAGATCATGAGGATGAAGATCTCTTTGAATACTCATTACTGATTTTCTTAATTTTGTTTTTCCTGTAGTTTACTGAAAGAATGTAGTATATATATATATATATATATATATAATATAAAATAAGTTAATGACTATATTATGAGTAAGTCTTCAGATCAACAGTGGGTTATTATAAGTAGTTATGTTTTATGAGAATCAAAAATATTCATAGCATTTTTGACCATGTAGAGTCCATACTTTTCATCCACATGTTGTTCAAGAGTGGAATGTGGGTATATAAATATTGACCAAATGAGATTTTCTGCCAATTTCATGCCATAGAAAGGATTACTTGAGTGTTTATTTTCTTTTATTTGCAAAAGATGTTTCCACTCCTTCCTTGTAAGTGTAGAGATCACCTCTGGACAGGTCGCTATGCCTTTTGCTTCCTAGGAGGGCATGACCAGTGTGAAGTAAGAAGTGGTATTTAGTTTACCCCAGCTCCTGAACTAAGAAGTTGAGAGAACCTATTAACACCAGGAGCCTAGACATCTGGGAAGGGGCTCATGAATACGTCAATCCTTGCTTTCTACTAGATTTGGAGTAGAGTGATCCCAGTCCAGGCCCAAGTGCAAGAAGGACCCTGAAATAAGATGTGGGGACAAGGAACTTATGTGGCCTAAGTTGAAGGGGAAGTAGGGCCTGTGAGAAGTTGACTTTGCTGTCTGTCCTGAATCAGCAGTTTCTGGCCCCCTTCAACTTGAGTTGTTTTTTTAGTGAATGAGGGAACTGGCCCTTTCTATCACTCACTTGGGATTCTGATCTCTCAGCGAAAGCCTGCCCTTGACCTCTTGAAGACCAACTGCAAACTGAGAGGTCTCTGTACCAGCAACCTGGAGGGTAGGAATCTCAATTCTGCTCGGTTCATGTGTTCAAAAGAAGAGGCCCCACAAAAGAAATCTTTAGGAACACATGGCACCTGCTATGAATTGAATGTGTTCCTCCCAGATTCTTGTGTTGAAACCCTAACACCCAATATGATACTGCTTGAAAGTCAGGCCTTTGGGAAGTGATTAGAATTAGATGAGGTCATGAGGGTGGGCCTCTCACAATGGAATTAATGTCACTATAAAGTGAGGCAGAGTCACAGGATAACTCTCTGCTTGCATGGACAAAGGAGGGCATTGTGCACCATAACCAGGAAGGAGACCTCCATGAATGTGTTTCCCACTTCTGGAACTGTGAGACAGGCACACAGTTCTGTGGTTGCTTAAACCACCTAGCTTGTTCCTCCTAGCAGCCCCAAACTGTCGGAGCCAGCTGTGCATGCTGGCACAGAATAACCTCTAACCCTAAACATTCACTCAATAATTAACATTATTCAGGTTTTCCCAGCTGCCTGTCTCCTTTGCTTGAAACTAAGCACTACTGGTGACTAATATGAAGGTTTGAGTGTGTGTGCTCGCCTGCAAGAAAAGACTTGGCCTTAGAGTGCAGGGCAGGAAGACCAAAGGAAGAGAAAGGACACATTTTCAAATCTTTCCCCTCAATGCATCAGGGCAGTAGATCCTTCCTGGGTGTAAGGGTCATTTACCAGTTAGTGGGGAGTTTGCATTTTTCTTGCTTCTTCATGTTCCTGATTGTGAGTACCTGTGAGATACTAAAAACTTACCTGGCACATGGAACTGTGTTAACATGCGGTTGAGTGATTCAAGTTATTTTTACATGCACACGTGTATGTCTGAACAGCTGAAGTGATGTGATTCTTTCTGTCGGCATCTAGACAGACAACAAATGCCAGAATTCTGCTTAATTTAAATAATGCCATTACATTTTCAAAAAGCTAAAAGTTGAGCACTTAAATAATTTTTATTTAAACTTGTAAATTCCTTTATTTCCTGTTTGTATTTTGCCTTCAGTTTCAACAAATTTTTGAATGCTTTAAAAATTATATTTTTAATATAAAAAGTTTCACTTTGATATTTTAGATTTATTTTAATTTCCTTATGTTGATAAAAGTATTCATCCAATTTTCTACATTTTGGATACATTTGAGGTAAAATTTTATACATTTTAAATACAAATACATTTTTGAATTACTGATATCATTGTTGTCATTAGTTCACAAATATGAGACACTCTATAAAACCAAGAGTGTTGGTATGTAGTTTTGTTGTAATAAGAATGAGAAAAAAAATGAATGAAATAACATAAAAACTAAATGTCTCTATTTTAAAAGTGGTTAAAACATCAGGAGACTACAGAACACTCATTTTATTTCTCCCTTTTATTCCTTAAGTTCCTTAACAATATGGGGTTTTGCCTTCACTAACCTGAAGAGTCATATCAAATTTTAAGGGATTAACTTATCAAAATTATTCTATCAGTTTTCCCGCTTATTTATTTTCTTCTTTCCAAAATGAATACCATGATACAGAATGGAAAGGTAGTATGGAACATCCAGGTAACACCTTTAGGGTGCATACATGATATGTAAGTGGTAAAAGATGGGTTCTGTTATATGTAGGTCATCTCTATGGTATATTATTTTTCTTTTAAAGCACACACATATAAATGGGGACATACTAGAGAATTTATGTGTCTTCCTTTTCATTTAATGATATTGGCAATCTCTCCATATCAGAACATAGATACAATTTTTTTAAGTCTCATGATTTAATTTTATGATACTCTGCAGATAATATTTTTACTTTTATATATGTGTATACATTGCTCCATCAACATCTTTGTTCAAGGACCTATGTTTTTATATATAAAAGTATGTCTAGAGGTTACTTCCCAGAAGGAATTCACAAAGTCTCAGTGTAGTAGATATGACTAACCAAACCCCATTTTGAAAGAGAAAATTTACCTGTGTCTTTTGTAGGGCAACTCACATTTTAGAGTAATTTGTTATACTGGGATTCTTCTCAACAGGATTTGAGAGTTCCTAAATTGTGTTTTATCTTATATTTACCTGATATTTTTAAATTGGTACTTCAAAAAGAAGCAAAAGTTCCTATTGTATTGGGATTATGTAATTAATGAATGAGGCACAATTTATTCAATCTCGTGGATGCTTGACTTCCCCTAGGAATGATACATATACAATTCCTAATAAACATTCTGAACCAAGATATTCAGAACATACACAATCCCAATGATATTGATTTTCAATATCTCAGCAGGGTGTGAGGAAAAACCTGCAACTGAAAGATAAACAGCTCTGTATTTGTTCTCCTGATTGTTCTGGCTGGCATTGACCCACAGGTTCTACTGAGTCTCTGATACCAGTTCTTATCCTAGGCTGGACCATGTATTCATTGTGGCTGGGAACTTCCTGGTGTGGAGTAGATGTAGGAGTGAAATTCTGTCTCCAACTGTTCAATGTTCAGACTAAAATGCTTAAATGCCAGACCAAGCTATTCTAGAAATTTCTGTTTATAGTTGGCTCTCAGTGGTGTGATTTTCCGCTTGCATTCTGCAACATGGCCTTATCATGGCTGCTACAGTGATGGTGGGAAGATTTTACAGGTGGCCTGCTTGAGGAGGAAAGTTCCAAGGTGGAGTAGTTTAAGAGGACTCTCCCACTACTCTCAAGCAATTTACTTTGGCTATTTGGGACATTACTTTTTTTTTTTTTTTTTTTTCAAAGCTGAAATATGAAAGCATCCTTTTATTTCTTTTCTTTTTTTTTTCAATTTAAACATTTTATTAAATAGTGAGGTAAGTGGCATACCTGAGTCATTGAATCTTTTTTTTTGGGGGGGGGGGACCATTACTTAATTCCATTTTTTTTAACCCCCAGTCCTACTCCATTATTTGTAATTATTATATATAGCCTTAAGCAAGAGATGTGTTTGTTTACAAAGAGCAAATTATTCATGATGAGAATTTAGATTTGATTGCTTGAGAGATTTTAATCTAAACTTTATTTCTTTAATCTGTGACTTTGGGCAAGGTACTTAACCCTTTAAGACTCAATGTCCTTGTAAAATGACAATTAAGTGATGCGCTGCCACAAGGAAGGTTATTTTTCCTTTTTCTTATGAAAACTAAACAGAGGAAGACAGTTTTCTTTGTTATTTATTTGTGGGAAGTGATATTGGAAACCAATATTTTTATTTGGGGTTCTTTTAGAAGACTAAAGCTTCTCTAAAATTTATAGTTCCTTATTTTCTTTACCAGCTGCTTCCAACAAAATGTTTTCAAATTAAATTTGCTCAGAGAGTTCACTGTGATTTTCAGCCTAGTAACAATTTGCTTAAAACAGAATTCTTGAACTTCTTTTGCCTTGTTTCTAAATAAATGAGAATGAAAATGTTATTCAAAAGACTGGCAATGTATGTTGGAGAATGAAGAATTAGTGCATTTGGGGGGGGCAATAAAAATGTTATAACCATAACATGGAATTCACTATTTTAATTTTTTTTTTTGAATGGGTTTCAGTGGTAATAAGCACATCTACATTATGTACAACCACAATCATCTACCCCAGACTTTCTCATCTGCCTCAGCTGACACTTTGTACCCTTTAAACAATACCACCCCATTCTTTCCTCCCCTCCCCACAGCCCTTGGCTCCCACCCTACTCCTTTGCAATGGGAACAGGATGGTGCCTTTATAGCTGGTGACAGGCATTGCATTTCTGTCCCATGATTATGTCATTTCCAAACTACCCCACTGAGATTTTAATCCGGCTTTTCCGAGAGGACTTCACAGAGGAATAAGCAGTTTGACCAGAGCACCAGGCTTTATGGGAGCCAGCCAGGGCAGGGCAGCCCTTTGGAATGTGCTGCCGGGGCTGGGCGCCTGGCAGCAGCCCCGTGCCCTCTTGCTGGTTCTGAGAAATCAGTCTGAGTCTTGAGATCCTATTTTAGGGTCCTGTTCAATCTCTGATTCTTCCTTTCAGGCCTTGAATCTCAGGCCAGGGAATCCAGCTTCTTTGACAGCCACCTGCCAATGCCTGCTCACAGTCCACCCCTCCAGGAATTCACTATGCAGTCAACACAACCCTTTGTCCTCCAACCCTAGAACTGACCTAGTAAAGGGACTGCAGGACCTTGGGTACTTATCTGTAAATCAATGAGGATGCATTAGGTAATCTCTGAGGTAGTTGGCAACTCTAAAATGCTTACTCTCTGTTGAAGACAGACTGGTGCTATTGTAATAGGCTAGATAAGCTTGTCTTATTAACAAGTTCCCACATACAGGTAGTTGTCAGATTTTGATAGAAACAGGAATGCTGAAAGCAGGATACTTGCTTTGAAATTTCAGTCATGGTCAGAAAAGGGTTAGTGAATGTAGGAGAGAAGCTATCGGTTGGTCAGAATTTCATATCCTGAATATAAACCTGAAAACATTAAACCTCTCCTAAGGGACTTTGGAGGATGGACTATATTGTCTTCACATAAAATGGTTTTGATTTCACTCTAGTGCAGCCTTAGTCCAGGTGAAGGCACATAGCCTGCTATTTGATAGGGCTATTTGCATTTCAGAGCTAATCAGTATTAAATAATCAGGCTGGTAAAAAGAAGAGTAAGAGGGTTATTGTGTGTATTTTATTATTGTGCACACTGGGGAAAACAAGCTGAGGCACTGAGAGCTCCCTCACATTCTGGCAGATAAAAAAGAAGCTTATGGAAAAGGTCTCTTCATGCGTGAGTCACTCAGCTCTTCACACAGAAACCAGAAGGTCACGTGACTGCCAGGCTTTATAGGGAAGTAAAAATGTGGTGAGAACAATATTTATTACCACTGCAAACTTCTATACTCAAGCTAAAATCATTTCTTAAATCGCTAACTTTCACTCCTTTGTCATGAGATGGCTGGTTTTGAGAACCTATCATGGTTTGAATGAATAATTACAATGTGTCATTGGTCAATTCAGATCCAATGTGATTATAACTCTAATTCAGTGGTTCTTGAACCCAACAAATTAGAATCCTCAAGGTAAATAAAAAATTGATTCTTGTTCCCACCTCAAGAAGTTAATAAAATTGGTTTGAGGTCATCAATATTTTTGAGTGATTTCCAGTTAATTTTTCTGGGTTGATGGTTGAGGCTACCATTCTAACGTATATCCCAAGCATATCTTTTTTTTTTCCAAAGAAAATCCCAGTTGACCTTCCCTTTATCCACAGCTGTGGTCTCAAATTCTTATTACATATGATTATTACATATAATCATATATCTATTGATTAAAAAAAATAAATTAGCCAGGCACGGTGGCTCGTGTCTGTAAGCTTCAGCCTATGAAGCAGCTGGGGCTAGGGATTGCGGTTCGAGTCCCGCTCTTGGCAACAGAGTGAGACCTAGTCCCAAAAAACTAGCTGGGTGTGGTGGTGCGCACCTGCAATCCCAGTTATGGGGAAGCTGAGTCTGGGGATTGCTTGAGTCCGTGGTACCCCGGGCAACGTGAGCCTGTGGTTTCATGGGCAAAAATAGCGAGAATTAGTCCCGAATGAAATAAAATAAAATAAAAAATAGATTAGAGCAGCAGATACATGTATATTTGTATGTACATGTGTATGTCCATATATGTAGCATGAGTAAATACATTCTTTTACTAATATATTATCTATATGATATAGCATACAGAAAATAGAAATAAAAGTCTAAATAATATTTTCAACCTCTGTGCTTCCTTTCATCTACTCTGTTTGGAAATCACTGTTTCGTTGAATAAAGTTCAATTAGCATGGAATTCAAGATTTTCTCCAAACAAAATTTGATCCCTTTCTTAATATTATATACTTTATACTGACCATTTAATATTTAAAAAAATTGTTATATTCTCTACTCCCTCAGAAATAGGCTCTGAGGTGGAGACTATTATGTAAAAAGAAATGATGGGAATAGGATTAGGCAATAGATGGTTGAGAAGCACATGCATTCTAGATCTGGGCTGCCCTTTTTTGAGGCAAGGGGATTTGACCTCACCCCTTACTCTGTGTTAGGTAGTAGTCTGTGTGGGCTGCCTCTCCAAAAGGAAACCACTCTTTTGAGATCAAATCCCAAAGAACCATCATCCAGCAACCCTACCAATGATTGGGTGGATGGATACCCTAATTTGAAAGGGGATTAGGGATTCTTATCACAGTATCCTCTATATTCATGCATCTGGGCCTTCGTCCAGATTTTCTCTATCCCCAGTCTCTGAACACAGACACCCATTTTTCCCTGGGGGTCCCATCTAAAATTCTACTATGTTCTTGAAATTTCTCTGTACCTTCCTGCTAAGCATACTACCAGGAGACAAAGCATGCATGCATACATATGTATTTAATGTAAAAACTTATTATTGGTTCATAAAATTAAAAAAAATGCAGATAGTGCATTGCATCTTAGCATTGACCAAGTGCAAAATACAATACTTTCTCTCTCTCTATATATAATAATTGTTCATTCTTTTGTAAGGAAAAATTATTTGATGGTTCTCTATAGTTTAAAAACATTTTAATTTGTGCTACTGGAGAAATAAATATTAAATGGGATCTTTATTCTGAAGGAGCTAAACTTTATCTGGTGAAAATGCTGACAGTAATAAATGCTTCAAGTAATATTGAAACAAGAAAATGATGCAGAATGATGCAGGGCCTCAGATTTTCCTCACCAGGTACCTGTCACTTGATGTGGAAAGTGCTCCTGAAGTATGAAGACCAGATGAAAGCATGATAAAGAATGTTAAAACACAGTGACCTAAGACATACAGCCTAGAGGGCTAGAAAAACTATCTAGAAAAACAACTCATGACTTACTGACTCGGTCTACAGGTATGAAGCCCAGTTTTCCCCTGTCACATCAGACCATGTACTACCATCAATGACAACCCACCCGGAACACCAGTACATATAAAATGTATATTAACCCTTAACTGTCTGTTAGGGGTACTCAGCCTTTGGATATGAATCCGCTGAGTCAGATCCATAAATAATAAACCTGCTTCTTGCCAGCCCTGGTGCCCTCATCCCTGATTGTCTAGACCAGGAAATGATCTTCATTCCCTGACTGCCAGCCTCCATATTTGGAGCAATGCCTGGGTACGGTTACCATTTCCCTGATTGCCTACTTTCACTCCAAAGACACATGCACGCACACACATGGAGAAATGGGTGATAGCGGCGAGTTTATTTGGAAAAGGGAAACGAAAGCTCAGAAATAAAAGGAGATAGAATGGGAGGACTGCCTGAGTTGGCGAGGCTTAGGAGGGGCCAGGGATAGACTGCCACCCAGTAAAGTAGGTTATAAGCTTTTTATGAATGAGCTCCCCCAGTCCTTAGTTATGATTGGGCAGAATCCTAGAAGGGTGGCCATTCCACTTTGCCCATGAATAGATAGACCATGTGTTGTGTGAAGATTTGGTGAATCTTCCTTTGTGTTACCTTAATGTCCTCCCCTTTTTCAGATCCTAAACTTCTCAAGGAGGGAAATTCCTGGTGCCTTTCAGTCTAGGGTGATCAGAGAGTGGCTTTTGAAGTTTCTCATCTTCTAATGGGTCTTCCATCAGTATTCATAGTCCTCCTGGAGGTTCCAGGAAGTTTGGATGGTTTCTTCTTAGCACATCCAGTCTTGTTGACTCTGTCTTCCTGGGAGGTACAACTATCTCCGGCATGGAGTCTCAACACTAAAAAGAAAAACAGACCAATAAGAAATAGTTTAGATCATTTATGTAATTGACAGTGACATTTCTGAACATATCACAGAATCTCATGAGTAAGGCTGGTCTGGAAAAGTTCTCTCAAAGTATGATTGGGACTTAGATAGGCTATAACTCCTTGATTACTAGTGATCTGATCTGGTATAACTTTGTGTCTCAGACATTGCTTAATATATAGTAGAATATCAGTGTTTAAAAAAACACATATAACTTAAACTCATCAAGTGTGAACTGGATAGTTGGAGAAGAATGGGAAAGGGTTACAGGAAGGTCAGAGTAAAAAATCCTTGTGGTGGAAGTAGATTACTCAAACAGGAACAAATTGAGCAACCTATGAGAGGTTGGGGAAGATTTTTGTAGACTTTAAGAAGACATATTAAATTGTGCTTTGTATGAAACAGGAGATCTTTTTTAGAAATATATATATATATTTATTATATTCTTTATTTTGTTTTACATCGTTATCTACACCCCCGGGTTCTCCCACTATCACCCATGAACCATCATCTTAGTGTTTTGTGCTCCTCTGACCCCTAATTTCCCCCTTCCCCCTCTCATATGTTGCAGAAGATCTTGCTAACAAACATGTTCTTTTCACTTCCATGTTCCAGGACTTAGAAGGTTAAGTCCAAATTCCTCATTCAGACTTCCATTCTTAAATTTCTCAGGTCTCTATTACTTAATCTCTTTGTTTTCCTGTTCTTCAGACAGCTCCACAAGATTTCTATATACACTTGCAAATCCCCCCTTAGGATTAATCTTCCCACATTCCTAAAGCTCTTCCTTAAATCCTTGTTAGTTCACCTTTTAAGGAGATTGGGTCTCAGACACCACACAGATGTCTAGTTCAACTTTCTATCTGTTTCCTTCAAGCACTTAGTACAGACTAGCACTGAGTGATAGTTATTTGAAATTATGATTTCTTTTTATTATAAAATAATGAAAATACCCAAGTCATTTCCTGTTACAAGTAGGCATTAATATACATTACAAGTAGAGGCAACATTAAAAGTTGTCTAATGGATGATAAAAGACACGATCAAATAAATTCCTTGGCTTGAAGAATTATTTCTACCTGAATCACAAGGTGATTTTTTATCCAACTAATATAAAGTCTTTGAAATGTTTGATGGGGTGAAAAAAAAATGATGTCACAGGTCAGTTTCTTTTAGGAAAAAGTTTTCCCACGGAACATTTCTACAAATGATAATATATGACTAGAGTTTATGACCCTCCTCACTTGATTATATTAAATAGGAGCAATTTTTCTGCTGTTCTAACTTGATTAAAAAAAAAAGAACAACAGGAAAGGTCATGATAACAGACCTTACTTTCTGTCTTGGTGAAGGTCATTGTTGTTAGCTGTGTTGGGTGCAGGGTTGAACTTTATTCCCTTCAGTTGATAAGAACTATCAACATTTTATAAGACAGAAACTTGATTGAAAACCAGCTTTTTATTGCAGGTCATAGTTGGTTTAGAATCTCTTCCTATTTTGTGTTTCCATTGATTACTAAGAATGTGTTCATGTGAGGGTATGTGGACATTGGGAAAGTCCCCAGATGGAGGCCAAGAAAAGCATAAACCTGGGCTATTCATTAATAAATAACCAGTGGGTATGAATGACTAACACAGTGAATGCACAATAACCTACTTGTTTTGTGAAAGTATTATTAATTACTCCTAGAGGGCCTGGGACTAGGTGACTATATCATAAGCTACTTCTTTTTTAATCTCCTTCAGTTAATAGACAAGTATAAGGATTGCCCCTCTGAGTGCTCAGCTCCAGAGACTATACTGAAAATTGAGTCCTTGGTGTTAGGGAAAATGGCAGTCATGTCCACTAGAGAAGGCATTCAATAATGACCCTTGAATGAAAGAATGACATAAAAATACATTCATGCTGTGAAGGCAGAAGACAGTTTGACAAGTCATTTTTGAGACCAGGGCCACTTTATAATATTAGTCTAATCAGTATTTAGATGGTGCCTATGGCATCGTAGTTCTCCCAGACACTTAAGAAAAATGTTCCAGAAAAATCAATTATAAAACAACAATTCCACATCAAACCACTTGCAGGTATTTCATACTAGAAATACCAGGACAAATCCAATGTCAAGGTGAATTTTAGGGAGCTATTTCTGAATTAGTGGCTTCTTTTATCACATATTGTCCTTCATTCCCCATTCCTGGGGCATGAATATTGTCATTTAGTTTGAATAAGACACTTTGATGACTCATATTAGCTGTTTTTAATACACAAGCATGTGAGAGACCTGTTTGATAGAGAATTTGCTTGCCAACAAATGGTATTCAAGAATGCTCAACCTTTGAGCCAGATTCAAAGCTTATGGGCTTTTCAGAAATAGAACAGAAAGACCGCAGAAGGAACACTAGGGCTTAGTCTGAATAGTAATTTAAAGGTGTTGATTTAGAAAGATTTAAACGATAAAGAATTAATGAAAAAGTTAATGATGAGCCTCTTGAAGTGAGAGAATGATGACAGATTATAGAATATGCCTAGTTGCTTATCATTATGTATTTTAATACCTAAGTGCTAAACAGTGGTAGCTGAAAATCAACAGTGGCATATTTTAATAGTATTTGCCCTTCCCTGAAATTCTAATCTTATAACATATATGAGCCTACTTGTAAAACTAAAGGAACCTTTTACTAAGCTGCAAGACAGAGGTTATATTAGTTCTTTAGTTGTAAGTAGAGAAATAGCTATAGAGCCTGAAGACTTATTATTTGTGTGCTTATCGAGGGCATGTATTTGTATGGTTGATGCCTTCTTCCATAGATAATTTAGGCAGAAATGATAGGTTAGTAAGGCTAAAACCACATCAAGCAAAATTCTGCCAGCCAGCCATCTCTCATATGTAGATCCCTCAGAGCAAACTAGAATAAGCCCCCAATCTCTCCGCACATAAATAGATGTTACATGATTCGTGTATTAAATCAGTCACTACTTTCAACCATAAACAAAACACTCAGGCCCTTACTCATTATTTATTTACTTTAATTTTAGACATAATTACAATAAGCTTGGTTATCTGGGTTTATCTAGCTACAGGAGACCAGAGAGACACATTGTTGCATATTCCCTTGGCACTAGCAATTATACAAAGGACTGTCACATCCATTATTAAGTATTCCAGGCAGACATAGTAATAACACTAAGAAGTGGCAGCTGACTGCTTGACTGTCCCAAGAAGACAGAAGAATTCTAAATAGTAGGCACTGAAACCACAAGAATGCACTAGTCTATGGTCATGATTAGGGGCAAAGAGAAAGATGTGCATCACTGTCCCAGGAGCCTTCATGACAGACCAGACTCAGAACCTCAAATGAATAAAGAGGTTGTCCATTTTAGTCTCCAAGTTAGTTCAAGGCTCATTTCTATATTATTTTCCTTTTAAGTATTTGGACGACCTCTTCTATGTATTGCCCAATTCTCTCCAGTTGACAAGATATCTATTGATGGTTAATTTTAAGTGTTAAATTGATTGGACCCTACTGCCCAGATAGGTGGTCAAATATTATTCTGGATGTTTCTGTGAGAACTTTTTTTGATGACTTAACATTTAAATTGGTGAATTTTGAATAAAGCAGTTTGCCCTCCATATGTGGTAAGACTCATTCAAACATTGAAAGGCTGAGCAGAACAAATAACTCACCTTTTTTTTAGACTGGGTCTTGCTATTTTTGCCCATGGAACCGCAGGCTCATGTTGCCCGGGGTTCCACGGAATCAAGCAATCCCCAACCTCAGCTTCCCAGGTAGCTGGGATTACAGGCATACACCACCTTGCCCAGCTATTTTTTTTGGGACTAGGTCTTGCTGTGTTGCCCCAAGCGGGACTCAAACTGCGATCCCTAGCCCCAGCCCCTTCATAGGCTGAAGCTTACAAGCACGAGCCACCGTGCCTGGCTAAAAAAACTGACTTTCTTTGTGTAAGACAGAACTCTGCAGCAGATGGCATTTGGATTTGTACTGTAGTACCTACTCTCCCAGTTCTCTAGTCTCCAGCTTGCTGCTGTGCCCTACAGATTTTGGACTTGCTACTTTCCATAACTTTGCCAGCCTGTTCTTAAAACTAGGAAATAATGCATGGCATACCTCTGATTATGCTATTGTTTTTCTTAAAAATTCTTAATGTAGTGTGTCCTTTTATTATTCTTTGTAGTAACAATAAGTTGTAATTAAATGTCTATCCCTAGTGAATTGGTATAAGGACATATATATCCCATGTTATAGAATACAATGATTTCACAGGAAATGATGAGAAATCATTATCTATCTAAAGATGTCCCAAAATGTTTTTTAGTTAAAAATAGTAAATAATCCTGAAACCACAAAATATATAGAGGAAAATATAGGCAAAACACCCCATGAACTGTACTATAGAAACATCTTTCAGGACACATCTACAGAAACAAAGAAAACATAAACAGCTGGGACTACATAAAAAAAAAGTAGTTTGTAGAAACAAACTACAGCAAAAAAGACAGTGACCAAAACAAAGAGACACCCAACCCAATGGAAAAACATTTTACACTCCATATCAGACACATGGTAAGAGTCTGATACGAGCCACAAAGTCACACAACTTAACAAAAACAAAGTAAAAAGCCCAGTCAAAAAATGGGTTACTTAAAGAACATTTTTCCAAAAAGAAACTACAAATCACCAACAGGCTTTGAAAAAAATGCTCACAGTATTTATAATCAGGGAACCATAAATCAAAACCACAATAAGATACTACCTCACACCAGTAAGAATGACCCACATCAAAAAAAAAAAAAAAAAGTGTGACAATAAGTGCTGGTAAGGATATGGAGAAAAAGGAACACTTTTATACTGCTGGTGGCAATGCAGACTGGCCCAGCCACCATGGAAAGCTGTGTGGAGGACCCTCATACTCCTAAAAATGAAACTACCACTTGATCCATCAATTCTGCTTCTGGGAATCTACCCAATGGATACCAATAGTTCAAAAAGACACCTATACTCTTATGTTTATTGTAGCACTATTTACAACAGGCAGGATATGGAAGCAACCCAAATGCCCCAAAACAGATGAATCAGAAAGCTGTGCTAGATGTACACAATGAAATATTATTCAGCGATCAAAAAAGACAAGTTCATATCATTAGCGGCAACATGGATGGAAATAGAAGAACCATACCAGCAGAAACAAGCCAGAAAGATAAATACCAGATGGTCTCACCTACATGTGGGATATAGGTAAAACAAAAGGATAAGAAAAAGTCACAACTAACAAACTGACAGGAGAACTAGAGAATAAAGCAAGGGAGAGGGAGGGAATATAAAATCAGGGGAGGGATGTGCACAAGATATCAGAATCATGGTTCACAGGTGCCATGGTGGTGGGTGAACTTTGGGGTATACAACAATGTAAAAAATATATATATAATAAAAATAATAAAAAATAAAATGAACACACACACACACACAAAAGCAAAGAAATATGTAGAAGATGCCCCGATTATGTAGAAATAGTTATATGTAGCAGAATGTTGTAGGACAATAGTATAATAAAACTAGCTAATATTGCTACACTGTTGAGGGCTTTCTTTGTGCTTTACACATATTATTTCATGTTCATTCAATTTCACAGATATGTATTATAAGTCATGCTAAATTAAACTTATTCAATAATAAATGAAACCAGCATTTACAAGGTAAGGTAATTCTGCTTCTCAGGATATGTTTAGCCAAGTCTGAATTTTGTTGTTGGCTTTTTTTTTTTTTTTTTTTTTTTTTTTTTTTTTTTTTTTTTTTTTTTTTTTTTTTTTTTTTTTTTTTTTTTTTTTTTTTTTTTTTTTTTTTTTTTTTTTTTTTTTTTTTTTTTTTTTTTTAAGAGACCAGGTCTCACTATGTTGTCAGCGGTAGTCTCGAACCCGCGGACTCAAGTGATCAAGTGATTCCTAGCTTCCAAGTAGCTGGGATTGCAGACTGAGAGAAGTAGCTGGGATTACAGGTGTGTTCCTCCATGCCCAGATTGTTGTTTCAGGGGGTTTCATGTGTCCAGGGGTTACTATTCTCATCTTGTAGGTAGAAACAAAAGATGAAGCTAACATTTCCCCCCAAAAAAAATTATTTAGCCTAAAATCTCTATAGTGCAGAGGCTGAGAAATCCTGCATTAGACAAGAGCCCAGCTTCATAGAGTTGGGAGCCATTCATTTAATTCTCGGAACACCTCTAAGAGAAAGGCACTATTATCATCTATTATTATAGGCAAGGAAACCAGGCTCCAGAAAGGTGAAGATACAAGATGAACTTGGTTGTAAAATTTCATGCAAAATATATTTATAGATTTTGATATCTTTGAATTTTTAGTAATAAAACTAATTCATAATTATACAGAAAATTATTCTATTTTCTAAATTGAATAAATTTAAAGGATTTTAAAGTACTTTATTACTCTCAATTCCTGTTTAGAATACTCCAATCGCCTCACCTTAGCTTTCCACACCCTCCATGGCCTGCTACTATCTACTTTCCCAACTGACTTTGTTTCCAGCATCAAACACTCTGCTTTTTAGCAGGTTAATGTCTTTTTTAGAAAAGACCTGGACTTTCATTTGCTCTTCTCTTAGTAGTGAAACCAAGTGGAGTCTTTTAACGTAAATTGTGGGCCAAAGTAAATTACAAAGACGAATACCTCTAATATTGAGTTAAAATTGACCGGGCATGGTGGTGCATGCTTGTAAGCGGCAGCCTAGGAAGCCACAGCTAGGGTGGATCGCGGCTGGAATCCCACCAGGGGGCACGTAGCGAAACCTAGCTCCAAAAAAAATATAGCTGGGCGTGGTGGTACATGTCTGTAATCCCAGCTACCTGGGAAGCTGAGGCTGGGGATTGATAGAGTCTGTGGTACCCGGGGCAACGTGAGCCTGCGGTTCCACGGGCAAAAATACTGAGTCAAAATTGACTTTCCTCTAACAGTAAATATTTTTACATTTTATTTTATTTTATTTTATTTTATTTTATTTTATTTTATTTTATTTTATTTTTTGAGACTAGGTCTGGCTGGTTTTTTTTCCTGGGGAACCACAGGCTCACGTTGCCCGGGGTACCACGGACTCAAGCAATCCCCAGCCTCAGCTTCCCAGGTAGCTGGGATTACAGGCGCGTGCCACCACGTTCAGCTATTTTTTGGGACTAGGTCTCGCTATGTTGCCGGGGCGAAATCTCCAACCCGCGGACTCCAGCGATTCCCAGTCCCAGCCGCGTCCGTAGACTTGCATTTAAAGTCTATGGCCACCGTTCCCAGCTTTATTTTCACATTTTATAAGGACAAGTTTATTAAGATAAAAGAGAAAGAAAAAGGCAGACACCTATGTAGTCATAGGTGGACTGCCCATAGGAGAGGTGCCTATATCCCTATAATTTTATCTACTGGTTTTGGTTCTGCGCGGTTGTTAATTTACAGACACATAGCTCAGGTCTCTTAATCAGATAATATCACCAACACTTAACTATTTTTCTCTAATTTTTTCTTTTTTAAGTGAAGTTGTTTTATTCTTTCAATCACGGCTCTGCTAGATCTTACTTCAGGATCACTTGTTATCCTACTTGACATCCTCAGCTAGAATGTTCCACATTGCTGATATCCTTCCTAAAGACAGTGCAGTACATGGGAATTCAGAGGTGACATAAGCGCTTGGTTTGCCAGCAATCTTGCAATCCCTGTTTTCTCTGAAGTGGTGTATGTATGTAGGCGTCAATGGAAGCCTTTCTTTGCAACTGCCAACACAGGATTGAATCACAGCTCACTCCAGTAGTAGGAGTGGGTTAGCATAGTTCCAAGCCATCAACAAAACATTAAATCTACTCCTCACACTCTGCTGAGTGAAACATTGAATGTAACTTATCCTTTCTTATAAAATAGATACAAGACACTGTGGCTGTGTGTTCCAGTGATTTCAAAGTTTGTTTTAGAAACACCCAACCAAATTTAGAGTTGAGAAGTTATGTGGTTTGTCAAAGACCACATGAGAAGTTGGTGGTACATTCTTAAGCCCAGTAAGGGTCTAAAATGGTCAACATAAAAAGATCTTTAAATATTTTACCTCTTAAAGAGTCTTGCATTTAGGAGATAATTTATTAGGTGGAGAGAGGACGTGCACTCAGTTGGGGACAACGCCTCCCTTCTGCCAACTCTTCTTTGTTTCTTTAGATGGCTTAGCTACAAAAACAAAATGTTTTCCATTCTCTGTAAGAAGCTATTCTTTCTACAATGTTTTCTGGAATGAAGACCTATTTTATTGACTATTCTTATCAACCTTGTATTACTTAATCCTTTATTATGCCCCATCTTTGAGCCTCTTCCTGATGAGTATAAAGGACATAGGGGAATATAGTAAAACTTGGTAGCAGGCAACTGATGAGCATTTCAAATTTGTCAGGGCTCTATATACCATCTTTATCACTAATTTTCACAATAATTATGCAAGGCAGAGATACATTTATTTCAAAGATATAAAATTGGAGTTGAGAGAAGTTGAGTAATGTTCAGGGTCTGACAAAGTACTAAGTGTTTAAAAGGGGAATCACAAGAATATCTGTACTTTGTTATTAGATACCACTGTACTTTCTGGGGTGAGTGGAAGAGGGAGATTTGTTTGGGTCATGTGTAAAAAAAAATATTCAACAGTCATCATGGATTCTGTTAGGAACAAAATGAGAGAATTATGGATTAAGGTACAAAGATGAAGGAGAGACTGTGGGAGTGTTTCCCTAACAAATGCTGAGTAAGATATGCTTTGAACTGGAACCTTTGCTATTTTGACAGCAAACTGATAATAGAGTAGATGAACAAGGCCAACCACTCAGGTTACAGGAAATTATCTTTGGTGAGAGTTTCTACACGACTGACATCTCAGTAGAAATTAAACAGGAATGAATTATAGTTTTGAGGTCTGAGTTTGTGTAACACATGGTTGAATAACATAAAATATGGAGACATGATCAAAACTCATATTTTCCATTATGAGAACCTGGATGAACAATGGCTACAGATAATTTTTAAGTCTCAAGTCATTCATTGTCCTTCATTCAAATGGTCAAAATATCTACCAAAGCTCTTACAAGAAAATGATGGAGCTAGGGTGAAGCTTTGATTTCTCTTCCTTTCTAATTTATCTATGTTTGTCTCATGAAGGAGAAACTAGAAGGAAATTTATAACTGGAAAGGTTTTTTAAAACCTATGCATTGACCAATCAACATTTGAAATAACTAGCAGTTAGTTTATATATTGAAAGTCAAAGTATGAACTTATCTATGATGTATGCAACCTGTTGGCTAATAATAGTCCTATTTCACAGGACTTTATTTTTCAATCTGTGATAGAGACATATTAGTGTTAATACCAGTTTAAAGTATATGCTGGGAAGTCAGTGGTATTTGTGCCCTTATCTTTCTTTCTAAAGTATAACTATATTGTTTTAAGAGTTTTCTGATACTAACACTAATTTGAGCCTTTCATCTTATATCCTTAGGCACAAAGCTAAACTTGAAATGAAAAATGAAAATTTATGTGTATATATAAAAACAAGAAGCTAAGGCCGGGCACGGTGGCTCGTGCTTGTAAGCTTCAGCCTATGAAGCAGCCGGGGCTAGGGATCGCGGTTCGAGTCCCGCCTGGGGCCGGTAGTGAGACCTAGTTCCAAAAAAAATAGCTGGGCATGGTGGTGTGCGCCTGTAATCCCAGCTACCTGGGAAGCTGAGGCTGGGGATTGCTTGAGTCTGTGGTACCCCGGGCAACGAGAGCCTGCGGTTCCATGGGCAAAAATAGCGAGACCTAGTCTCCAAAAAAAAAAACAAAAAAAACAAGAAGCTAAGACAAATAGTCTAAATTTTAGTATGGGTCCCAAAGCTATGTTACTTGCTCTGTGATCAGAATCACAAACTCAGACAAAATGGTTACATATTAAGAGATTAATCCTTATGTTAAGAAAAGTTGAATAAAGCCGGGCACGGTAGCTTGTGCCTTTAAGCTTCAGCCTATGAAGCGACCGGGGCTAGGGATCTCAGTTCGAGTCCTGCCTGGGGTCCATAGAGAGACCTAGTTCCAAAAAAATAGCTGGGCATGGTGGCGCGTGCCTGTAATTCCAGCTACCTGGGAAGCTGAGGCTGGGGATTGCTTGAATCTGTGGTACCCCGGGCAACGAGAGCCTGCGGTTCCACAGGCAAAAATAGCAAGACCTAGTCTAAAAAAAAAAAAAAAAAAAAGAAAGAAAGAAAAGTTGAATAAAAAAGTTAGAAGATAATTATTCTATGGAAGTAAAGGTCAGATAATAAATCTTGGGTAAAACTGCTTTTTAAATTTTGAAATCTAAAGGCCATCTGAACATCTAGCTTACTTAGAGGGAAGATAAAAGAATTGAAGCTGGGGTGGGGGTAGCAAAACAAAAACAACAAAATTCTTCCTTTGTTCTTTGCTCTTCTGCCAATAAGTTTTAAGTAATTTCCTATATTGGGGCCTTCCTCGGGGACATCCTCCTACTTATATTTTTAGTATTCTAATTTTGCAAGATAAAACCAAGAAGCACTTGACCCCTTCCACTAGTATGATTTCCAGTTTCAGTTTTTGTGAACCAAGGATAATTTTGTTGTATTCTCCT
The DNA here is from genome assembly GCA_004024945.1 of Uropsilus gracilis. Lineage (NCBI taxonomy): Eukaryota > Metazoa > Chordata > Mammalia > Eulipotyphla > Talpidae > Uropsilus > Uropsilus gracilis. The sequence continues at coordinate 176,635 of PVHY01000303.1, read as the reverse complement.
TTTTTAGGAGGTAAGTCTTGTAAAAAGCTACCAATATGTACTAATTGTCAAGAATAAGATTTATCCAGATAAGAAATTACAAGAAGATAGAATAATTCTACAGTTCAGCTTTGTGTGAATTAGAAATCAACCTCATGTTGGTATAATCTAGTTTTAGCCAGTTCTACTTATTCAGCCAAACTATTTCCTGCATAGAAGTTGCCTTTCTCTGGAAATTGGAATCATTTTTTCTCTTTTCCCATTATTTCCCAGTATGCCTTTTCAAAGGCCAACATGCAATGTTTATGTTACTTTATTTCCAGTGCAGTTAATTGCAGCCATAGTGGTCATTTTAAGGTAGCACTTTCCTCCAAATCTGTTATTTCCTAATCATGTCCTATAAATGACTCATGTGGTACTTGTAGACAGTTGAGGCTTTATTGTATCTCCTCACCATCATAGAAATCATTTGTCCTATTAAGTAGGTTCAATTAAGTATGATTGATGGAAAGAACTACATTGTCTGTTGAGGAAGCTTTGTTATATCTAGTGTTTTTCTGATCCACCCACCCAAATGACTTTACCTGTCTACCTGCCTCAGCAGCAAGATGGAGTAGGAGTACATCAGTTATTCTTAGTTCTGGATGCATATTAGAACCATCTGGAAAGTTTAAAAAATATTGTTGTTTGGTCACATCAGACAAGCTAAGTCAGATTCCCTTGAGGTGAGAGATGAGCTTTGGCATTTTATTAAAAGTGCAACTGGTTTTAGAAACCACTAGGTGAATGATTTTAGCAGTATCCAACTTTATACTTCTCTTATTATAATATGTATTGGCTTGGATTTCCTTTCCTCTACAATCTTTAGGAACAAATGATTCAGGAAAACTGTCTTGAATTGATCATTAATCATTATGGATCTGAGTAATGGGATCCTATATGATATTTTAACCACACTGTTGAGAAAATTAAATATGGTAGAAAGAAGTGTTTATGTCTGTCCCTGACCTCTTAAGATTTTTCTCTAAAACTTTATCTTATATCAAAATTTATCTTACATTATAATATGTAATAAATATTTAAAATTTGTTATTTTTATTGAATAATATTGGTCTATGATACTGTTATTTAGGGGTGTATGTTCACACCTGTTTAGGTTCATGTTATCATACCACATCCCACCACCAAAGAACTAGTAATTCTCCATTCAGATGATTTATTTTGCACTGTTTCTTCTCCGTGATAAATTAAGATGTCTTCCACGGTGTTTACTGAGGGAGACAAGAAAACCAGGGGTTCAAGAGCTAAGCATGAGGCTGGGAATGGTGGCACATGCCTGTAAGCAGCATCCTAGGAAGCTGCTGCTGGGGCCAGGGATCGCAATTCGAGTCCCACTGGGGGCACGTAACGAGACCTAGTCCCAAAAAAATAGCTGGGCTTGGTGGTGCGTGCCTGTAATCCTAGCTACCTGGGAAACTGAGGCTGGGGTTGCTTGAATCCGTGGTACCCCGGGCAACGAGAGCCTGCGATTCCACAGGCAAAAATAGCGAGACATAGTCTCAAAAAAAAAAAAAAAAAAAAAAAAAAAAAAAAAAAAAAAAAAAAAAAAAAAAAAAAAAAAAAAAAAAAAAAAAAAAAAAAAAAAGAAGCTATGCATTAGCATCGGTGAGAGTTAAGAAGTTCAAGGTAGAAGTTCAATGTAACACGGGCACTTTGGGGGATAAGACTAGAGATGTTGTGGAGGAACATATTGTGTGGGAATTTATTTGACTTTCATCCATTTCATAGTCTCTTTCCACTTCCCTAGAGTTAGATGAAATTGCCTAATTTCCTTCCTTTGGCAAGACCACTATGGCATTAACGAGATATTTTCAGAAATGTGTTTTCCTATTTATGATCACTAATTTACCATTTTAAAAAATAAATTAAAACAATAATAAATTCCTTAGAAAGAGAATAGTTGAAAAGATGCTCATTAAAAAATGCCTGGTTGGGTGTAACTTTTATTTGTTTATTATCCAAAAGGGCAGATTTATGATAAAAAGGGAAGGGAAGGAGGTGCTGAGACACAAGCAGGCAGAAAGAGCTGCCCCCCCAAAGGACACTTTTGTGAAAAGAGAGGCCTGCAAAGTCACAGGTGGTCACCTTGGAAGGAGAGCTGCTTCTGCTGCTTTGCAAAGGAAGAAGGTTGGTTGTGGTGATGAATCCCTGTGTAGGCACAGGTAGGCAGGAGGGCTGGTGCCTTATGAAACTTTTCAATTTTTGTACAATTTTGTACAATTTTTTTCAAATTTTGTACAATTTTTTTTCAATTTTGTGTACAATTTAAAAATTCTTGTCCATTCCTCTTTGACCCAATATTTGTGCATTAGAATTTATCTCCTTGTATTAAATTATAATTCTTTATTTTCTGGTCTAATAACATTTTTTTAAAACATTAAATTGTTTGTCTTTTTTTTTTTGCCCCTTGTGGTCTCCTTCCCAATAAATTGTTTTTTCTTCTCAGACATCGTTTTTATAAGTAGAACAAGGGTGCTTTTCTACATACATGAATTTGAAGCCTAAACTGAATAACCCTTAGTCAGGATTTCTACTTTGTCCATCATTCTGTCATTTCCCCATCCTCCCTCATACCCTTTTTTTTCAGTTGAAAAAGGCAAATTTACTTAAAGACACAGATCAAAAATAAAAGAGATGGAAAAGCAAGACTCCCTGGATCCCTGGTAAGTCTTCAGGGAGGGGTAAATATTACCCCCTCTTATCCTTTTGCTGAAAAGATTTCTTCTATGAAAATTTCCATCTCATTAAACTCATTTTGTATGACTTGATTTAAGTTTTTAAATCAAAGTTGAAAAGACATCTCTCCCAAATACCTTCCTGTTTATCAGATAACCCCACACCGCCAAAATCTGTCCAAAGGGAATTAGTCCGCATTTCTTGGTCCACAACTAGGAAATCATCAAAAAAGGATCACAGATCTGATCAAACTCCCCCACCTCACCTGACCCATCCAGCCTGACCAAACTCCCTGACTTCGAGACCAGATAAAAGAACCAGTCTTGCTCAGGTGAAGTTTTGGTAGCTCTTGCCTCCCTAGTAGCGTGCCTCTCCATACCAGCCCAGGCTTGCTTTCTAATAAAGAGCTTGTTCCTTTGCTAGTCTCTTAATCTCCTTCTCCATTTGTCACTAATGGTCCTTTATTCCTCACAAAAGTGTCCCCCAAATTATTTTGTATTAATCCCATTTTGTTGAAGTTGACTATTTGCATGATAGTAATCTGAATGATTAGAAATTTGAGCCATATTATTCAGGGAAATCTTAATAATCTAGAAAAAATAAAGAGACGCTATTACACTATCATACTAAAACAATGGGTAAAGATGGTCAGTAATATACCTGGACAAGTCCTGGTACCAGAAATTACTTCTAGATCACTGCAATAGAAGTAACAATCCTTCAACATGACTACACATCTTTAATTGTTCTGGAAAAAGATATTTGAAATTTATTGTGATCAAAGGCTGATATCTAAAAGGCTTTTGGTAAATTCAATATTCTTTCCTAATTAAAAAAGCAAAACAAACAAACAAACAAAAACCCATAGATACAAATGAGAAAACAAAACCAAAATTGGAAACACTGTAAACTTCTTTGAAATTAACATTTTGTATCAGTGTGTGTTTACATAAAATACTAAAGCCACCATAATTTTTAATAGAAATTTTAGAAATTATTAAAATGAAATACAAAGAATCCCATCATCACCAATACACTCCTCCTTTAGAATTACCAACAATGCAATTAAATGAGAAAGTAATAAAAGGTATAAATATTTGAAAGGAGACATAATTATTATTATTTGCAGTGATAATATGTCAAGACATGTAGAGACATGAAAATATTATTGGATCGATGAGTTATATCAGTAAGGTGTATGCAAATCAGCAGTTTTCCTGTGTATAAAGAATAGTTGGTTAGATAGTATTGTGGAACAAAGTTACCAACTGCATTTACAACCAGAGAAAGATACCCAGAAATAAAATTGACAAGAATTGGGGGAAAGTAGGAAAGAAGTGTTAACCATCATGAGAGATTTAACAGAAAAAGATTAGAAGAAATACTCTGAATAACTGCTGGAGTTAGGCATAATAAACTCCATACTATACACCTCTGTGCTCTAGACATCTCTCCCTCATCCCATTCTCTTTCAAACCACTCCCTATTTCAACTCCAGGGGTGACTGATAATGAATAACAGGTCGGGCATGGTGGCACATGCCTGTAAGCAGCAGCCTAGGAAGCCGTGGCAGGACTCAGGGATCATGGTTCGAGTGCTGCCAGGGGTACGTCTCGAGACCTAGTTCCAAAAAAATAGAGCTGGGCGTGGTGGTGGGCACCTGTAATCCCAGCTATCTGGGAAGCTGAGGCTGGGAATTGCTTGAGTCTGCAGTACCCAGGGCAATGTGATCCTGTGGTTCCACAGGCAAAAATAGTGAGACCTAGCCTCAAAAAAAAAAAAAAAAAAAAAAGAAGAGCAAACATACACCCACTGGGAATTTTTCTGTGGGATGTGTTTTGTTAAACGTGTTCTTCTTCTTACCTGTGAAACCTCATGTATGTTTACATGTCCACTAGGGTTTTTCCAGTAGAAGAGTTTTTGAAGAGCATTAGAGATACACTGAGTTCTTAAATTCTGGGAACCTGAACCACAGACAGAGGTGCTAAGTGGATACCATCCAAACCTAAGCCTCCTCAAATGTGGGGGAACAATTGAAAACTGCATATCTTTTTAAATTCTTTCAATATTTTTTCACAAAGTTCTAATGGCCTGTATAGTAAGAATTCTTTAGGAAGAGACAAGGAGTAAAGATGAAAAATAAGTAAGAAAATAAAAGATAACAGTGACCAATAGGTATAGACAAAGCATTCAACTATCTCAGTGAAGTAAAACACATCAAGAGTAACAGATATAGATGATCATCTATCAGAATGAAAATACCTATTTTTCAACTCTCTGACAATGATGAAAAATGATGAATAAAAGGAATGTGCAACTTTCTGAAAATGGTGAGAAAATGTTGACTAAAAGGAATGTCCTATATTGGAAGGTAGAATATGAATTGGCACTATTCCTCTACAAATTAGCAATATTCTACAATAAGTAAATAATCATGTATTACTTTTGACCTGTCAGTCACAGTTCTGAGACTTTACCCTAAAATACAATTATATAAAGGTACAAAAATATATTTAAAAGGATGTTTGTTGTTGGATTATTTATAATGACACATGTTGGAAGAATTTAAACAATTAACCACAAGGTTCTTGCTAAATCTGTATGGTACAACCACATAAAAGAATTTTATGTATCCATTTACAATGGGGTAGATAATAATTGACTGGCATGGTGATGATTTCCCAATATGTTGTGTTGCAATTTATGTAACAAAATATTATCTTATTTGCATAAGTTTTTTTCTGTGTCTATTAGTGTCTATTAGTGTCTATAAACATACATATCCACACATGTAGGAGGCTGGTGTTCTCATGACTTCTATGGTTCTCTCTGTTTCCTATTTTTTACTGAAATGAGCATGATTAAATTTGTAAGATGGTAACAATAAAGATATAGGCCCTATTAGACTTTTTAGTATTTACTCTTCTGGGGAAAATGCTGGTTTTATATTCTTACTTCTTTAAACTATAACTTTAGATCCTACTCATTAAAAGTGAAGCAACATCTTTTCCCTCTCCCTTAGGGAACTACATCTTTTCTTGGTTTTATTTTTTAATCCTATTTTTTTTAATTGAGCCAATGTTGGTTTACAACGTGACTCAGAGGTGCAGGCTTACAGGTTTACTACTCTTTAGATTTTTTTTTTTTTTAAATGAAAGAACTGGCAGAGAGGGGGGTGGTGTCTTCTTATTCTTACAGCACAGGTGTTTGTAGGTAAGAACATTGCTGTTCTGGCCTCTGTTCCAACATAATAACCCTAGGCAATTCTAATGAATCAAGAGTTTTCAGTGTATGTGTTCAACATTCCAAGAAGTGAAATAGCAGAACAATAAGAGCTAGATATGTGCTCCTGGGAATGGCGTATGTAAACGCTTCTAGACAGCAGATCTGAAACCAAGCCAGTTGGATTACTAGGATCATAAGACCATTTTCTTGCCACTTTTCTCTCTATTTTACCAACCAAACCAGTGTTTGCAGATATTGTCCTCTAATTGTAAGTAAGATACAATTGACGATACCTTTTAACATGTCTGTTGAAAAGGCAGAATAATGCTGTAGGGATGATAAGGATGAAAAAGGGATATCGTAGAGTCACATAGGCCAATTCTCCAGTCATTTAATTTGGTATTTTACATGCTAATGCAACTTTTCATCAGTCAGGAAATTATGGCGTAGCTTAGGAAGAGAAATCATCAACGTTTAAAGGTAGGACAGAAGCTTATCAGTGAAGTATCTGAGGAGCATCCAGATCCTTTGAGATAATTTTAGTGTGTAGTAGAATTCATTGTACGAGAAAATAATATGCCATAAATGTCTGTTCTCTCATGAATGCAACTTGCGCTGAGGGTGATGTTTGTTCCAAAGTGTTTCTTTGAATCAGACTGTTCTTAATAACATTAACACTAAGATATTCATGAATTTGCTACCAAACTATCAGACTAAAAATTATTTAAAGCAAGTCTAAAGAAAGAGAGGCAATAGACTCCTTGAGTTTTTCTGGCAGATCAACTAATTTGCTATATTGCCTGGTTAGTAGGTTCTGAGAGTAGGGTTTCTGGAGAGCAGGTGATTGAGGAGGTAGGAATCGATAATGGCAAATTCTTTAACTTTTGCCTTTTACTTTCACTAAAAAAAATGCTGGCTATTATAAAAGTTTCTGTATATTTAAATTTTTTCTGCAAGTCTAATAATACTTATCATTTATGTTCTCACCATTTCCTATAGAGGAAGGAAGGGATAGAACTGAGTGATGGACTAGACAATGGGAATGTTTGAGAGGGTCACAGAGTCTACTTTTGTGTTTCCGGCACTTAATAGTGCTATATAGATCACAGGACATGGCATTTATGCAGAACAAAAGATTGACTACTCAGCGCCTCCATCCACAAGCGGCCATTGTTGGCAGCACGTGATAGAGTTGTGAGGAAACTTCAGAGGATTTGCTGTGCATGTGATGAGCTGGACACACTGACTCGTGGCTGATATTTATGATTTTATCCACATCCTGAGTGCTATCCTACTAAACTTTCAGATACTACCTGACCCTCCCAGTTTCCTTACTGATGCTCCCTCTGCGATGATCTAAACTTATGTCAATATGATTCTTTAAAGGTTAACCGAGATAAGCAATAACCAAGAGCTAAGAAAATTAGTATAAAACAAAAGAGGGGGAAGAAAATCATAACTGGTTTTGAATGGGTGAAATTAACTGGCCTACCCAGGAAATCAAATGATTTCACAATGGCATAAAAGGAACAGAAATAAGAACACAGTTGGGTAGGGCAGACAAAAATGAGCAGTTAAATCAATAGTTTTGAACTAATTATATTTCTAAAATTGAGAGTGATAAACTTGTCAGCTGTTCTAAGGACCTTCCAAAAGACAATTCTATTTCTTAAGGAACGAACTTGTTTTCTTATAAGGTCTGTTCAAGTCTTTCTCATAGTGTCAGAAGGGCACATCAAAGCTGACTGAGATCCTGTAATTTCTATAGAGCAAGAGTAGGATTATACTCTGCTGACTAGAGCAGTTTACTTCCAGAGAACTCTGATCTTCTCATAAAACAGCTGGCTCTCTCTGAAAGGGAGGTACTATTGGTAGGTGAGCCAACACTGGAACATGGCCAGCATCTCATGTAACAAACACGCTGCTGATCCACTTTTGTTTTCTCAGACAAAGATGATTGCCACACTTTCCTGGGCCATGCCGAAACTTTGCCTTTAATGTATTTCTCTCAGAGAGGGAAGTTCCAAATTGGTAAAAGAGACAAAAATATCAAATTGAAAAAATAGAAAAACCCAGTTCTAAGCTCAGTTGGTTATAAGGTTATTTGTATTTCTTTTGTAAAGCCATCACCACTTTTGGCCTGGGGGAGACTTAGCGTATTGCCAAAGAAGAAAAAAAAATCTATACTTTTGTAAATATTTTCTTTACTTCCTTTCAGTAAGCAGCCCTATGTTAGGAAACATTTGCTGGATTAAATTTCAGAACATTTGGATGTTAACTTAAACTCTCAACACCCAAGTTGATTCATTTGTAAAAAGGGGATGATAATAATTTTACTGATGACTGCACAATATCATTAAAATAATTGAGGTTATATACAAAAACAATTATTAGTGGTAAGCATGATAATAACGTGAGGGTTAGTATGAGGTCATCATTATCTTGAGCGGAGCAGTTGCTGGTCTTGAGGCCTTGGAGAAGTAGGGGGATACTCCACCCCAAGTCTATCTCATTTCCCAAATCTAAGAGACCGAAAGCAAGAAAAGAGTGGAGTGGATCCTCTTTCTTCATCAATAGGAACAGGATGAATAGACAGATAATTTTCAGATTCTCCTTCCCTGTGATTTGTGAAATACCAGTCCTATCCTTTACATATTAGAGAAACTCAATTCACTCGAACAACATAGGCTTATCCCCTGCCCCCAGCTCCACTTCTTTATCTAGACCTGTGTTGTCTCAATAGCCAGTAATCACTAATGGTACTGAACACTTGAAATATATCTAAATAAAACCAAAATATGTGAATGGAAAATACATGCCAGCTTTTTAAGATTATAATCCTCAAAAAAGTTAGTGTTTTAGATTGATTATAACAACTTGTAATGATAATATTTTGGATATATTATCTCAATAAAATATATTAAAATAAATTTATTTCTTTTGCGCTTTGGGAATGTGGCTACTATAACATTTAGAGTTATACACAGAACTTACCTGGTGTTTTTATTGGATAGTACTATTCTTGCTACTCAACGGAAGGAAAAACTTTGGTCTTAGTGGCCTTAATTTCATGTCTTTTACTTTCCTTAGTCTCTGTTCATCCTTTTGGTCCTTATTAGTCTTGGCAGTTCTTATTCTAGTTCTTGGTCACCCAGCTGACTGGAGAAGAATGTCAAGAAAACAAAGATCAGCAAGAAAGGTATTCATCACCTATATTGTATATGGCACAAAGAAGCCACTTGGCATTCATTCACTTACTCACTAACTCATTCATTCATTTGTTCATTCATTTATTCATGTATCCAATGAAAATGGGAAGTGGAAAAATTTGACTGTCTCATATTTTGGAAAAGGAACAGGAATGAAGGATTTTTTTCTTTCTCTATTTTTATGAGTCCTGAGAAGAGAAGAGATGCTTTGGACTTTGTACTATAAGGTGTCCAAGTCACATTAAAATTTTATAAGTTGGCTATTTGCATGCATTTCTTGAGATCTTCCTGAATGTTTCAATGCCTCAAAGTCAGAAAATATGTATCACACATTGTTTTGTACAGAACAGGTACTCAGTAAATGTTGCTGAATATTATGGACAAAATGATAGAGTCAGTCTTCTAATTCACCTTAACAGCCAAATTAAAATTCGAACCAAAAATGCACTATCATTGATTTCATGATATATGCATTTTGCAAAAATGCACTTATGGCTTAAAGGCATCACATTGTCTTTTATCTGTCAAAATAAACAATCTTTTAAAGTCACCTTCAGAAGCACTTCACTCCAGAGTGAATAAATTCTTTCAGGTTTAAGTCCCACTAATGAAGAAACACTTCTTCCTAAAATCCAAACCTCCCCCACACCACCACCACTTTTGTCATCTCAGGAACAAAACAGAAATTGTGCCAGGAACAAACTGATAAACCAGTGTGTGAAATGGGAATGGAACAATAAGAGAGGAACAATAATTCCATTAACCTGGCAGAGTGGGAATGCAAGCTCAGCAGGGCTGTGGAGCAGACTGGAGGTGGGGACTAGCCAAACACTCAGCAGGTTCCCAGCCCAGCAAAGCCCCAGAGCACAGCAGCCTCAACCAGTTGGAAGGGAGGGTTTGGGGGGAGGGCCCAGCCCGCTGCAGGGATCAAAGAGAAGCCGGGAAACAGCCAGAGCAGTGTCTGCTCTCTGAGCAAAGATAATGGAGTCCTCTCTGGAGTAGAGAGAATGAGCACACAGAGAGATTAAAAGGCACAACAGACCCAACGCTGATCGGATTCCTTTATTCCATACCTCAAACCATCATGCTTGTCCTCAACTCAAAATCACTCCGTATTGAATTACAGGTTAGAAAAAAAATAAAGGGGCATCCAATTGAGTGTTTTCAAGTCCTGGGTTGTAACTCCTCAGTGTGTGAAATCAATGCAGTGGGTAGAAATTTGCATTTAAAAAACAAAATAGAATGGACAGGAGGACTTGTGCTAAGGGTAAATACTGTTTTTTAAAGAGATATTTTTGTGGGTTCACATGTGAGTATGTTCATGTGTCTGTGCATTTGGGTGCATCTGGGTTATATTCACGTGCAGTTGTGTATGTTTCCATGCCCCTGTGCGTGCTTGGTACCAGTAATATATATTTCTCACTAAAGGTTCCAATCAAATTGTGAGACACAGGATGCTCATCCAGTCTGTTCTCCAGCCCCCTGCCTTACTATGGAGACATGAAAAAAACAAAAAAAAAAAAAACAAAAAAAAACAGCCCTAGAAAATGAGCGCAGGAGAAGGGATTTCATGACCTCCTTGACTCATCCCAGTCAACGGATTCTTCCTGCATCCTACAAATAAGAAACTGTCACAGACTCAAGACAACCCCTTTATCCTTCAGTCAGTTCTTCAGGAAAAGGTGTCCAGGCATTTCATTCTGAGGAAGCTAATGCTGTTTGTCAGAAACAAGGCAACCTTCCTTTAAAGCCCTAATTAAGAAGAGGGAATGAAAAACAAGGTAATAACATGCCTGGAACGTGAGTAAAGCTGCCATTTGACTACTGTTCATTAGAAAGCCACAAACTGTGGGCTCTATTTAAGGGAAGTCTGGGATGGTTGAGGGGAAAATGAAATAGAACATTCAAAAGCTTCTTTCCACAATTCCAAGTCTCCTTTTATGTTGCTTATTTCCGAAAATCTTACCCAAATTCATTTTACAGTTTGCGTTATGTTTTTAAAAACAAAGCAAAACCAAAAAAAAAAAAAGGGGGGGGGGTGAGGGGGGAGGAATAAAGAAAGACCAGAAAGAACCATATAAAAGATACTGGCAAAACATAACTGGCAAACTAGTAAGTTAGAAATAAAATTCAACAGTGATGAGTACAATTAAATGACTGACTTGGTTACTTTCTGTAGTGCATGAAAAATGGAGAGAGAATTGTGTGTGTGGAGTGAACGGATATGTGTAGAGGTGGGTGGGCATTGCCTGAAAGAAGTCTGAGTCAACTTGTGAGACAGTAAAAAGCCAGATCTCCTTCCACCCTGGCACAAAAAATACCATTTAAAGAAGAGCAAACTTCTCTATCTCCCCACGAAATCAAAGTAAACCATCTGAAACCCAAGCTGTAGGAAATCCCGCTGCTCAGATCAAGTATCCAACATGACACCAAACAGCACGATCACTTTCGGAGAGCCAGGCTGCCTGGTTTAACCTTAAGCAAAACCTTTCCTTGGAGTTCGCTCAGTAAGACAGACATTCTCTCAACTGTAGCCGAGACATGGATTTTAGCTGTAATTATGGCCTGCTAATCTGGTGTAGTCTTAGTTAAACAAACAGATTCAGCACATTATTTTCAGAATGCCAATTTGGTTTCTCTCCCTGCACAGGGCACTGGGCTCAGAGAAAGAAGACTTTTGAAAAGTTTACCTGTTGTTGCCAGTTTTGCCTCTATCTAATCTTTGAGAAGCTCAGTTTCTTCAAATGAATTGTGTGCCACGGTCCCATCTCAGAGTTGCTTAAAAAAAAAAAAACACAAAAAAGACATTTTTTAAAAATGTCATCACCAGGCGCTAAAATGTGGATGAATTTGTATATTATTCCTTTTCTCCCACCTGTATGGAAACTGATGGAGTTTTGGGTCTCTGCTTTTCTGTCCCCTCCCCTCAGACTCTGATCTCTGTTAGTCCAGTCTGAGGTCTTAGCCACACGTTGCTTTGTTTTAGACGGCAGAAGATATTTCAGGTGAAATGATTACTTTCAAAGACCTCAGCTTGAGAATCAAGCTGGAAAATGAATCTTTAATGATATAAACTTCCAGTTGGTTGTAAGCTGGATATTAGAGTTAAATCTGAGCAAAGACTCAATCACGATTTCCTTCAAATCACAGCGTAACAACATTTTCCTCACTTGTGAATATTTTTTCGTTTTCTCTTCCTCCTCACCATCATCTTTCTTTTTCCCTTTTTCTTTTTCTAAAAGATATTTTTTAAAGAACAGTTTTAAGTCTACAGCAAAATTCAGAGGAAGGTGCAGAGATTTCCGTACATTTCCCCAGTGCCCACTGCCTGCACACATGCACGGCTTCCCTATCTACCAACATCACTCATCAGAGTTTGACTACTTTTGAAATGAGGATGAACCTGCATTAACATGTCACAATCACCCAAAATTCAGTTTATCTTAGGATTCACTCATGGTCTATATTCTACAAGTTTGGACAAATATATAATGACATATGTCCATCATTTTGCTATATTAAGTAGGTAGAAAACCTCTGTGCTCTGATTATTCATCTCTTTTATGCTTCCATTCCTGGAATCATGATCTTATTTTCTTCATTGTTGTCTTTTCAAGGATGTCAGACTTGAAATCAGACAGATTGTACCCTTTTCAGATGAGCTTCTTTCACTTAGTAAAGTGCATTTAAGGTGCCTACATGTCTTGTTATAGCAGAATAGCTCGTTTCCTTTCAGTACTGAATAACATTGCCCTGTCTGACTCTATCAATGTTTATTTATCCATTAACCTACTGAAGGACATCATGACTGATTCTAAGTTTTGGCAATCAAGAATAAAGTTGCTATAAACATTTATGTGGACATTAAGTTTTTACGTCCTTACGATAAAACACACAGAGTGTGGTTACTGGTTCATATGATAAGAGTGTTGAGTTTTGTAAGAAGCTGCCAAACTATCCTTCATAGGTTCTGTACATATTCATCCTCCCTACTTCACTGCCCAGCCTTCTACTAGCAAATATTTTCTCCCAGTTTGTGACTTGACTTCTAATGCTCTTGATATCATCTTCTGCAGACAACAGTTGGTTTTAATTTGAATAAAGTCCAGCCTATTAATTATTTATTTCATGGATTGTGTCTTTGCTGTTACATCTAAAAGTCATCACAGTATCTAAGGTCACTGAAGCTTTCACTGAAGTTATATTCTAGGAGTTTTATAGTTTGGCATTTTGCATTCAGGTCTGTGACTGATTTTTAGTTATAAAGCTTTTAATGGTTATAAAGCTGTATCTGGATTTATTATTTGCTTGTGGATGTCTGGCATGACGTTCTGGCATCATTTATTGAGAAGACTCTGCTCCCTTGCATTTGCTCCTTTACTCATTTGTCAAACTTCAGTTGACTATAAATTTTGGCGTCATTTTCTAGGCTCTCTATTTTGTTTCATTGATCTACTTATATATTCCTTTGTCAATGCCATACTATCTTAATTATTATAGCTTTATAAGTATGTTTTATAAGTAAGTCAAAGTTGGGTAATGGCAGTCTTTCAACATTGTTCTGCTTTAGTGTTGTGTTTGCTACTGTAGATCTTTTGCCTTTTCATATAAACTTGAGAATCAATTTGTTCAATATCCATAAAATGACTTTATGGGATTTTGGTTTTGATTACATTGAATCTATAGTTTGAGTTGATAAAAACTAACATTTTGATAATTTTGGAGCTTCCTATTCATTCTTTATCAAATATTTCTGAATGTTTATCATGTTCTAGGCAATTTCTAGCACAACCCATTCTCCAGAAGGCTTGAAGTTCATTGAACAAAATTGCAATCATATTTTATTTAAGGGATTCATGAAAGGAGTTCTTGTAACTGGGTTCTGATGGGCCAGGGAAGATTTTAAAGAGATAAGGAGTAACTTATAGTGAACTGTCTTTAAAAATTATTTTTCACAATTAGATCCTATCTAGTACATTAATATTAAAATTAGATTAAAGGAATATTTAATTAATATGAAGTTATAAATAAAACAGTGGGAATACTGACTTTTAAAAAAATATTTTTAAATCATTTATTCACATATATATTTTTCACATCTTTGTTTTCCTCGGGGTTCCCACACCACCTCCCCTCCCTGACTACTCCCTCCCATCTCCTCCCACTCCCTGTGTACTTTAGTTTGGTTGTTAGTTTGTTTTGCTTGTTTTCCTATATCCCATATCTTAGTGAAATCATTTGGTTTCTGTCATTCTGACTTGTTTCTGCTAATTGATTTCTTCTAGGTACATCCTTGTTATAATAAATTCGAATACCGACTTTTTTAAAACATAAATTTTAAATAGGTTATGAATGATAGTTAGGTCTTATATTAACTTCAGTGTGGCAATTCCATCTCGTCTGAGTTTGTTCATTGCACAGTTACAAGGTAATTTCCATTCATAGAGATAAAAGTTACAAATGGAGAATTTGTAATTCTGGAATCTCAGGGCACTGTTTTGTAAAAAGAGACTGAAGAGAGATTTTGGTTCTAAATTTTATACACAAGTGAAATTCTAGTTTAATAGACTAAGAGGGTAATGGTGTTAGATGATGAAAACTGAATATACTGGTGGTTAATAGCCACAAGAAAATTTATCAGTTTGAATACTTAAAATGTTTTACATCAGAATACAAAAAATTTCCTATAACCATGGGAATAATGGATTCATTAAAAATCAAACATGACATATACATATTTTTAGAAAGGTGTAAACTAATTTCCTCTGAATTCTGAGAGCTGATCCTGATAAAATTTTAATGTTTCCTTTAAGAAAGTTTGCTTTTATAAATTCATGTAACTATTCAACCTGTTGTTCAGACTTCTGCAATGTCATCATCTCAGATTTCTTGGTCTGGCTAATGATACATCCAGACCAATGGCATTTTATGTTTAGCGAAGCTTGAACTAGTTCTCAGAGACTTGTGTCCTTTCTGATAGCTACACATATCTAAGCTAGATCATGATACCACTCTACTTGCTCAAGTTAAATATATGTATTTAATGAGTGTCTCCTTGTACCACAAAATATCTTTGATGTTCCCTGGGACTATGGCACATCGGCATCCATTTACTGATTTGCTTAGCTATTCTTTGGTGAACATTTACTTTTTCAATGAGTCATAATATAACTTAGCAAAATTGATGTGTAATATCTCTGCCTTTAAACTAAGAATGTGTTGAAGTTGATAATTTTAGTACTGGGCAGTAAAGTGATATAATACACACTAAAATCATCTGGTTTACTAAAGTATTTTTTTATATATACTTTTTAAAATTACCTTCGAGTATAGTAATTATGAGCCACTATTCATAGTGTTTACTAAACATTATCTACCCTATACTTGCTTGATTTGTAAACCACAAACTAGTATATCAATCAAACAATCAAATGTATGATTACAGAAAAATCACATTCATTTCTACAATCCGGCGCACACATCTTTGGGTGTGATTTGCAAGAATGAACCTTTTCTTTTTCACAAACTAGAGAATATTTTGAGTAAGGTTATTATTATTGGGACAGATACAGAGCTTTAGTGGCAGGGTAACTTATTGAGCTGCTAGTGTAGATGGCAATACATCTGGGCTTGCATTGATGGAGCAAGAGACAAAGGTGTCTTTTACCCAGAGACAATTATTTTCTAAGTTTGTTGAAAATTAGATTTGGGAATAGATTGTGCTGCCAATGAAATTATTTCGAGGGCTAGGAGAGGAGGCAAAGAGAAGATATGGAAGGTGCTTGGCAATTTCAATGATTTTGTGTATAACTTGCTCCCATTTGATATTCATCATGGGGCAAGACCCCTGAGAGATAAATGGACGACTAGTCCTTTTAGGAGCTTGACCACTCTGAGGCTCTCAGGCTTATCACAAGGCTGCTCACCTTCAAGGGACTGGGTGGTCTTAGACAATGTCTGTATCAGGCATGACTACAGAGACTTAAAGATGAGAAAAACATTCCCTGAATGTCTGGGCTACTTAAGATCTTCCTGGGTTTACACCGAACCCATAGGATAAGTAGACACCTTCACACACATGCTAAGAGATTATATTTTATTTGATTATAATAATACTTAGGCTATAATCTTTGATCCGAGGGCTTTGCAGTAAAATTATTAACTGTTTTACTTCATGGTGGCTATGTGGAATTATAACAGATCTTTATTTGCATTCATTATTAAAGACCAACCCCTTCAATTCCTGAACCCCATGACAGAGTAGTATAAAAAGGGGTTTAGTGTGCCTTGATGTGGCAAGAAGAATTACTCTGCTTGTCTGCAGCTTGCAGTCTACTGATTAGCTAAGATTGCTATAATTTTGTAATCACAACTAACCTCAGTTAGCTGTGTTAGTTAATTCTCCCCTAGTGAACAATAATCAGACCCAGATAGTTCAGATTTCAAATCAGAAGCAGTTGATGCAAATGGTCAAGGATATTGGGGAAATCTCTCTAGCTGCATTGTTAACCTGCATATTGATAATCAGGGCAGTGGTAGGGTCAGTGTCAGGGATGACAGTGGGGCTTCCTTGGCAGTGGTCTGTTATGTGGTTTTGTCCACACTGGGCTGGTTTTATGGCAGGATCTTGGCTGTGATATTGGCGATGTAACCTCCCTTTTTATTTATTCAGACTGAACCTAGTTTTCCTATCTCCCCTTGGATATGGACAGTATCAAATATGCTTCCAATAAATTTTTTAGGAATATTTTTAAAGATATTTTTAAATGTTACCCAAAGGTATCCAACAGAATATGGCAAGATTTCAGAAAACAGATTACACTGACTTCACTTGAAAGAACAGGATCTGAGAAAGTATTGAGATATGCCTTCCGAAAACCCCAGGTTTTAAATGATAACTCTGAAGAACCATCCTTCCAAGGTCACACAAACTATGTATGAGGAGGGTTTAGATTTTCGGGTGGACAGATTTGAGAGAGGAGACCACCTGAAAATGTATTACAGAATGCAGCAGACACTCTTAGGTGTATTTTAAAATGACACATTTGTGGTAAGGTTGGGGAAGACCATGGAGAGAATATGACCACTGGTTGACCAGTGAGCTAGACCAGGGCAGATGGAGAAAGGACTCTTTACTCTGACGTGTTTGTTTGCTTATCTCATGCTCCAAAGTTGTCCAAAGACTATCTGGACTATATACACAACTGAAGCCAGGTAAGATCTCCCTGTTAACCTTTTTTAGAGACTAGGTCTCGCTAGGTTGTCTTGAACCCATGAACTCAAGTGATCCCTAGCATACCCAGGTAGCTGGTATTACAAACTTGCATCACCACTCCTACAGGGCTCTCTCTATTAACTTTTAAGATTGGGAGGATGGGTGTAGAAAATTGTTCCTTTTGTAGCCACCCCAGACAAGCCTTGCAAGTAAATTCCCTTGCTGATAAAAATTGACATGCATCAATCTGGAGTGGACTGCCTCTTTGGTCTTACCTTCCATTAATAGGACCAGTTTTAAATTGTACCTGAAATGCTTCTGAGTTGTCATTCAATAAAGTACATATTGCTTGGAATTAAGTTCAGAAAATCTGCAGACCCCCTTGAAAGGGAGGAGGATACACAGCAAGTGGGCACTAACCAAAACAACAATAGATACCAATCAAGTTCGAGATAAATGTTAGACTAATAATGAGAACATGAGTTTTCTGTAGAATTATCCAAGTAAAGGAAGTTGGATGGACAAAATTTGTTTGGATGATGGATACTTTTGCCAAACTTGGAAGTCACTGAATTAATTTTTTTTGGATAGTTGACATTCTGTAAGGCCAAATCTGGAAGAGTATGTTAGGATTTTAAATATCTGGCTCAGAAAGCAAAAGGAAAGGAAAGCAGTGTTAACCTGCATCAATCTAAGAAGCAGGTGAATTGTGTGAACTGAACTCAGGTTGACCTGCCTGAAAGAGGAAAAGAGCAGTATCAGGAAATGGAGTCCTATAAGCATAGTCATGATGGAATAAAAAGTTATCACAGAAGGAATTATTCTACTGTTTTCATTTTATGCAAGTTCCTGAAGATGAAAGAGAGGGTTTGGAGATACACCCACCAGAAGACACTCTCTTCAGTTGAATGGAAAAGAACATGCATTTTTAGTCTACAAGCACACTGTAAAATAAACTGAATCTATATTTTTGAAACTCACAAGTTGTTTGACTTCCATGGGGTGGAGCAACTTCAGGTGTGACTCATGTTATCTCTTGATAGCAGAAGTCGTGCTGCTGTGCACACATGCCATTGTTAGGTACACAGTCTCATGGGATTTCCATGTTCTAAGGAAAGCTATGGGGTGGGAGTATTGGCTCAAAAATATAAGGCAGCATTGTAGTTTATATTATTTATTCAAAAATAATCAGTGATTACAGCAGTGCTCTTAAGGCATATGAATACATTAAGTGTGAAATTGCATATCATTTCTCAAACTCAGTTGAGAAACAATTTGTTTCTCAAGTTGTTCTAATTAGACTTAGTGTTCTAACCTATCCACCCATCTTGTTGACTTACATCTTCATGTCAACTGTCCTGAATGTGTTCTTTTATATCCTATCTTTGCACATTTACTCTTTCTTTCTATCATGAAGAGGGCAACTTGGTCCAGAAGAGGAAGCTCTTACCTACTTGTAATAGCAAGGAGGTACAATGCTTTTATATTATTGGAATTATTGATTTTGAGTTGGACCATGTTTCAATAATTGATTCATGTTTCCTTTAGAGTGGTCAAAATATAGACAGAAAAATCAGAAGGTTGGTTGGGAAGAGGCATTGGAAGGTAAAGGAAATTACTTGACAGGAGACATGTATTGATAGCCATGAGTGAACAAACACATGTAAGTCTTCCTCTGTGTGCTTAGCAGAAAATGTTTGAAGGAGTCATCCTGAACCCTTCAGCAACTGAATGTAGGCAAAGCCTTTCACATCTGACAACAATCTGCATGTCCCACTTTCACATGATGGAGTGCCTCAAAATTCTCTTTCCACACCAGGATCTTCTGTGGTCTCTTTGCTGCTGCTCTTATTTCTCTAGCAGCCCTCTTCTCCTGCAGTGCAGTCTTCTGTTGTTTGTGTCTTCACTGCACTTCATTTATAACCATGCAAAAGCATAGGCAATGCTTTATTAGACCATTTCAGTTTCTATCTTTTCTCTTCACCACATTCTCAGAGTCTTAAGGGCAGAGTCTATTTATTGCTTAGTTATCTATCCTCCTGTCACATTGAAGGATACTCAAAACTCTCAGAATGTTGAACTATAACCTAGACATTAGTGTATGTTTGGTAAAACCCATTATCTAGAATGTTTTAAGCTTGAATGCCTATGTTTGTCTTGATTTGCATTTCTATAGTGAGGTGTGAAACAGTTACTTCAATTCACTGGCTGCTTTAGTTCATTAGTTAAAGTTGCATTTAATTTTTCTAATAATCTAACTGTAAGGGCCCAGTGCAGTGGTGCGCACCTTTAATCCCAGCTAAGAAAGGGAGGCCGAGACTAGGATTTGAATCCATGGGTTTGAGACCCTACCCTGGCAACATAATGAGATCTAGTCTCAAAAAAATAGCTGGTCGTGTTGGTGCGTGCCTGTAATCCCAGCTACCTGGGAGGTTGAGGCTGGGCATTACCTGAGTCCACGGGATCCCAGATCTGATCCGGGATCTGGACTACTCAGATCTGATCCTGATCGGGACTACCCCAAGCAACATAGCGAGATCTAGTCTCAAAATAACAAATAAACAAACAAACAAAACCCCTGTATTTTTAAATAGAGATGATGGTTTTTTGTAGACAAATTCTAAGATACCCTTTAGCCTTCCATCTTTAGTTTGTAAACCAGGATTACCTTGAACTAATCTCATTAAAGAAAATAATTCCAAGTCCAAGGGTAGTGGTAAGGATTACATCAGATAACATCTGGAGTGAACTTTGATTGGTTCAGTAAAGAAATGTTACTTGGGCATCTGTTTCAGTGCCAGGAGAGGTACCAGGGTTGGGGCTTGTAGAGACACTATCTTTAATCCGGGACAAGTTACAACCATCTGGAAGCCTTGTCTGGTAAACAACATAGATTCCATAACTGTTCTTTTCTTCTTTTTCTGTTCTTTATCAGTTATTTATTTTTAGGATTTGGGGTGGAATAATGAGAGACAGTTTACATTTATTCTTCACATCAGATTTTAATACAGAGACCAAGCTTACTTCAAGAGCCAAAGCTAAAGATCATATCATTTCTTAAGAGTAAAGAGATGCCATAATTTGGAAATAACAAGGCCAGAGAAAAACAGTCCTAGATCAGATGGGAGTTTTGTACTCTGAGAAGTATGTTGTGGGAGTAATTGGCCTAATGTTCTCTCAATCTGAGAACAGCATTTAAAATTTCCTCTTTGCAGAAGGGAAAAAATCACTTCTGTTTTATTAAGAGAGAAACAGAGTAAACACAGTGACTAATTTTCCTAGTATGGTAGTGTTATATATGATTGATATATATATATATATATATATATATATATATGTTACAAGTAATAAAATCATTGCCTAAGAAGATTATGCTATGTTTCAAAACAAGCCACCCAGTGGGTTTGGCCTCCAGAAAAACTCCCTACACAATTTCAAAAATGTTCCTTGGCCAATCGTTTAGACACCGCCATCCTACCCTACAGGTGTGTCTCATTTCACCTCATTTAGCACCATGTCCCTATCTACAGTTGTGGCCACAGACAGAAAACGCCTTGTGAAAATGAGCAATCTAATCTTTTATTCACAGAGATATACTAACTCCTCAAAAATTTTTCAAATACCATGATAAGGAAGCTGTGGTTCTCTTGCAAAGCATCAAATATTTGGTTGTTACTGATGAGGAGGGTGGCTGTGTTACATCATTCATGGTGATGGACAATTAACTATTGAAGTAGGGGAAGGACTTCTTGGTAGAGGATAAAAGATCTTTAAAAGCATAGTGATTTGAAAAACAAATTGATCAGGAAAAAACAAAAACAAACCAAACCCTTGGATTCTGACTGCCAAACTCAGGGGTGAGGGGTGAGGGAGGATGAGAACAAAGGTGGAGGGGGAGGTCCAATGATGGTGCATTAGGTTGTTGGTACTTTGGCGGTGGGTGTGATGTGAAAGCACACATTTGAAGAGATATGAACTTGTTTTTCTAAAATTTGCACAATGATGTAAACTGATACCACAGCAACTGAAAAAAAAAAAAAAAGAAAGAAAAGGAAGGGGAGGAACATTGAGGGATGTCCAGAATGCATTAAGAATGCAAGGTAGAAAATAAAGCTGGTTTTATTGGCTGTACTTAAGTGTTCATAGTCTTTCATGCAGTTCTAAGGAGCTGGGAGATTGTTCTGTGTGTGGGAACTGGTGAATGTTTTAACATAGGATGGTGACAGTCTTGTATAGGTATTGACATTGATCAGTTTGCCCACCTGTCTCTATGTCCACATTGTCTCTGTGCCTGCTGCAGGAATCTGCAAGAACATCCACGCTTATAGACTTCTAGCACCTAATACCACTTGTGGTTGCCGGTTTCAGCATGTTGACCACAGAGGCTTAACTCTGGAACAATGGGACATTTAGCATGTGTAGTGGAGAAAGTATAAAAAATATCCTGGAGCCTCAGTAAGGGAACATACAATCATTGCAGCTTTATATGACAGGATGATCAGTGCTTGTGGTATGTATCTCCTCTTACATACCTCTTGTGAGGATTCTGTTTGACACAAATGTTATGAATTAAGTATTTTATCAGTGAATACCAGTGTAAAGTTGATTTTTTAATAGAGTGAAAATTTCACTGATTTTGAGAATGGAAGTTACTTACAGTGCTAGATCTAACACATTAAAAGAAGAAGCTTAGAAAATACAGTCATAAATTACATGCATAGGAAAGGTTGTGATAGATTTCTTTTGGGATGCAACAATGTAAGATAGGGATTTGACCTTAACTCCAGAGTTAGGCATATCTTGAGGAGCCAAGAGCTTAATTAAGGAAGGAATATATTTTCAATACATGATTTTGGGAAATCTGGGTAGCTGCATGCAAAATAATGATACTACACCACTTTCTAACATCATACACAAAAAATTCAAAATGATTAGACTTGGATTAAGATCTCAAGATATGTAATGTGTAGAAGAAGATACACAATACATTTTTTGACATTAGCTTTAGAAATACATCTGGGTACTTGACTCCAATGCAAAGGAGGCAAGACCAATAATTTTAAAAAAGGGCTACAGGAAACTGAAAAGTTTCCGAATATGAAAAGAAACTTGCAGCAGAAGTGAAAGGTATCCTACTGAATGGGAAAGATATACGCAAATCATATGTCTGACAAGGAATCAGTGAGCAACAGATATAAATTACTCATAAAACTCAGCAATAAAAAACAACCTGATTAAAAAATGGGCAAAGGATCTGAATAGACACTTCTTCAAAGAAGACATACAGCAAACCAATAGGCACATGAAAAGCTGCTTGTCATCATCTTTTCTAAAGAGAGAAATGCAAGTCAAAACAGTAAAATACCATCTCACTCTTGTAAAAATGGTCACTATGTAGAAGTCATGAAACAACAAGTGTTGGAGAGGTTGTGGCTAGAAGGGAACCTCTATAGATTCATCGTGGCAATGTAAATTGGTGCAACCACTATGAAAGCAGTATAAAGATTCTTCAAAAAAAAAAAAAACAAAACTGAAAACAGAAATTCCATATAATCTAGTTGTTCTGCTTCTGGGTATTTACCAGGAAATAAAAGCTTGAATTCAACAGGATACATGCAACCCTATGTTTATTGCAGCACTATTTACAATAGGTAGTGACTGGTAATAACATGTGTCCATTGATTGGTGGAAAGATCAAGAAGATGTCTGTCTGTCTCTCTACCTCTTACACACACACACACACACACACACACACACTATTTATAAGAAAGGTGAAATAGACCTACAGACAATTATAATTAGTGAAAAAGGCAGACAAGAACAAATGCCATATAATTTCACTTATATATGGCATATAGAGAAAGCAGATGAACCAAATAAAACAAAACAAAGTTTTGGGCTATAAGGTCAGCTGGTAATTACTACAAAGGGTGGGTGGGGGTATTCACTTGGGACAAAGGGGACCATATTATGGAAGGACAGAATGGGACTTTCAGCAGTGAACTTAATGTGGTGTATACATGTTGATTCTTAATGCATACCTGAAACTTATGTAATGTTAAAATGCAATGTTACTTTAATTTTAAAAAAGTTTGGGTGTGTCTTGTCTAAAGGAATTGCAATTTTCTTGCTGTAATTGGTTTAGAAGTTGGTATGTGACCTAAATTCTAGTCTGTGAGAAGTGAGAAGTGGTACCCTGAAGGCATTTTGGAGAGATTACCTCTCCTTTGAAACCAGTCTAGCTCCACCTGAACAAGAGGAGGGAGCATTGGCTCTTAATTGAGACTTCTGGATTGTTAGGTGACTATTTTTGACTGATTACAAAGATAGAGATCCAAGAACTGAATGTTAATGGTCAGGCATTTGAATCAAACAACCTGGAGATCACCCTGCCTTTGGCCTTCTGGTTACGATAATTAAAACATTTCTTTACACTGAAAGAATCTGACTATTTTCCTGTACTCCTTTTCCACTTCATTGTGTCTCACACTCTTTCTTTTAGAAGTGTCTCAGCTCTGCTGCTTTCTTTACAAAATCCTCTGGAATTTCAGGTCATGGCTTTTTATTGAGCACGTTGTCATCTGTCTCATGCTGTCTTCTCAACTGAAATCCCACCACCATCCTGGCAATATCATTTGGAATGTGTGCCTAGGATCCATGTAACAGGATCCTATCAAAGAGTTCAAGGAAGTAAAAGTAAAGGTAACTTTATCTCCATTCCTCCCAGCACTAATTTCTCAAGTAACATTTCTTAAAGTTCCCTCTATCATTTTCCTACTACAAAGCCTTATCCTTGTCATTTCTTCCATTTGTCTAACTTTCCTCTTCTCAACTCAACCTGTTTTTCCAGCTCCTTGTACCCTCTCTGCTCTGACTTTTTACTCACTTGCAATTTGGTCAATTCCTTCTTATTTTTACTTCTTTTGCTGACCTAGCCGAGAATCTATGTTTCCACACCCCTACTATCTTTTGATACAGCACCCTGATTTCTCCTAGTTGAACTTTTATTGGTTTTCTATAGTCCTTAGCTTTTGATTAATCTATCATTCTTACAGCGAGTATTTCTGGGCAAGGCGTTGCTGGAGAAAGAGCACATACTTACACTGAAACCATTTAGGTTTGTTATTTTCAATTCATCTGCACCTTAGTATCACCCAGAGTTTGTATTCAGCTATTGTCTACTCAAGGATTTTACTCTTTACTCAAAGCTTTACTCTTTAAAATCTAACCATTCTTTCATTTCCTCATTCTTAGCAGATGGCCTAGTTTCCTGCTTCCCATCAAAAACTGAAGTCATAATATTATTTACCTCACACTTCTTGTCTCCAACCTTGCTGCTCTTTCCTTCATCTCTCCAAGTTCTGTTTCTTTCTCAAATGAAGAATTCTCACTCCACTTAGTGGAGAGAGGCCATCCCAGGAGATTCTTGACTAAGTTTTGTGAGTTCTAGAGTTTGAGCCAATAATAAGTTAGGTCCATGCATGTTCCTTAAGTCCACAGCCTCTCAGTCTCTGATTTCGTTGGTTCAGTTCTCAGAGTGACTGGCACATGCTGGCTTTAGTAGCAGATGCTGGCCAGATTTAGTATCAGCCATTTTCTGATATGCACCTTAAGATAGTTGGAGGTAGATCCACACCAGCTAATGGCCAAGCAAGAGCTGGGCTGTGTCAGGGTTAGGATTCAGCTGCCTGGGGAAGTCATTCAAGCTGCTAGTCTTCCCTCCTGATCTTCATTTTCTCTTTCCTACTGTGGCTGGACTTTTAATTCAAAGTCTCTGCTTAGCTTCTTGATTCTCACTGGGGTTAAAGTTTCTGCAAAACTTTATCTGATTGACTGAAATCATCTGCTTTAATAACAATTGTAAGCAAAAAAGACAACTTGTTAGAAGGTGATTGAAAGTTCAAGAATATTTCAATGAGAGATAGCAGGAAGAGCTGGATGAAAGAAAAGGACAGCTTGGAAGGTTGGAAGGAAGAATGCATAGCATTTGTCAGACCGGCACTCTGGAGGCTAACCAAGGACAACGCCACTATTACTGTAACTGTGAACAGATTCTAACTTTCCCGCTCTCTTTGTGTTACTCATCCAAAACTCAGAGTCTTGAGCAACAGCATCAGATTCCTGAGTGAGGGTCATTTACTTGTGTGGTGACTGTGGGTGCAGGAATTAAAATAATGACCGGGAAGGCTCGATTTCTTCATGCTACGTGGGAGATGGATGCTTCAGCCAACTAGCAGAGGCTAATTCCCAGCATCTGAGCATGCCTGCTCCCATACTTACACTTATGAAGACGATGTTATGCTTAATGAAATACCTGAAGATAAAGTCTTCCTCTCTCTAAATGGGACAAAAATTCTGATTCACTTCACTTGGTTTCAGATCCAGTGGTTCAATTTTTCACCTCATTTACTTGAAAAGAGAAATGCCCTTTTACTCATAATGCAGATAACAGCATTTTCAAATAGTCACATCTCCACTGCCTCTGAAAACTAGCTTAAGGAATTTAAAGCCATTAGTGCTTATAAGCAGGAACGCATTTACTTCAAAGTATGACAAGGTACCTCTGACTTAATTTCTAACTAATCTTCCTCTTTATTTCACCAGGCTTTTGTATAGAAAAATAGGCACAGTTGGAAGCTCAATATTAAGGTAAGGAAATGTCCTCTATTAAACCTTGGGGAATCTCTGTGAAAAGAAATAATGAAGCAACAGGCCAACAATATACCACTTCTCTCAATTTCCCCCACTCTTGATGTTCTTAAAGTGTTGACAGTTCCTAGATTATTCTTAATTACCAACCTAAAAAATAACACAGTCATGATATGAAAAACACATATACCATGAGAGGATAAATCCTTCAGAGAAAACTTCTAAATGGCGAACACAAATGCCTGCCCTTTTATTCAATCTGTTTCTAGCAAGGGGAACTGGAAACCCCTAGAAACATTGTTAGGCCTAGTTATTTTCTTCACTGTGTCATCACCATTAAGTCACATGGGATTGGGTTAATTGTTTACTCTCTGTTAGAGTTCAAATAGCTCAAATGAACACCTTTATCTAAATATCATGGTTTCTAGACTGTTCGGATTCCACATCAGGACACCCTATAAAGATGTACACAATCCATGGTGGTGCGTGCCTGTTGTCCAAGCGCTGGGGGGGTAAAAGACTTGAGATTGCTTGAGTTTGCAGGTTCAATACTACCCTGGGCAACATAGTGAGACCTAGTCTCAAAAAAGCCGTGTTGGGTGCCTGTAATCCCAGCTACCTGGGAGGCTGAGGCTGGGGATCACTTGAGTCCATGGCACTGAGGGCAACTTGAGTCTGCAGTACCCCAGGGAACATAGTGAAACCTAGTCTCAAAAAAAAAAAAAATACACAGTCCACTTACTGGAATTTTCTCTATTATTTTGGCTTTCAGTTACAAAGCTTATTAACAGAAGTGTTCCAAAGGCTTGTTGGGGTTTTAGGAACTGTTATGACTTAGCTTATTAACCGTTACTCTTAAGTACATAGCTACATAGATGCTTAGGTACATAGGTACTGAGGTCCAATAGAAATAATTTCTCTTTAATTTAGGGTAATGTTCCTTACTCTTTCCTAAATATTCAAGGATTTAGTAATCAGAGTGATCATAAACCATCACTCATGTATCAACTACATCCATGAATATCATAAGTTAGTGACTCGGCTATTCAAATGGTTTTGTTTTATTTATTTCCATTGCTGTGTTGGCATGCTCAAGATTTAAATCCACTTTAGTAGATGCCACAGCTGTGGAAACATGCCGCTGAGCTCCTCTGCTGTGTGTAGTTAGTGGATAACTCCAGCTTCTGGGCTGTGTGAATCTCTCATTACGTTTGTTCCCCCAAAGGCCACACTTCTACAAATTGCTCTCAGAGACTCTAGGGGTCTAAAAATGTTTAAAAATACTGTACATCCTTGCTTCATCTTTTAGATCCAATTTCATTCTTTCAAGCCCCTTAGTCTTGTTCCTTGGGATGACAGCCTCCAAATGACTTTTGTTGCTGACTGCATTTTTTTTTTTTAATGCAAGCCAAGACAAAAAGCCTCAACTTATAGAATAATTGGTGATTTCCCTGAAAGGGGGGGTATCAACTAGTTCACAAATTTTAATTGGAACCATATGTATGTGTGAGACAATTTGGAATTAAGAGTAGGGATTTTGGATCCCAAAACAATCTTGAGGAGGTCTCCAGAAGTAGAAAGGTAACTTAATTCTGATGTAAAAAAATATATATATGTATTTTATGTATATATATATATTATGTATACATGTATTGAACTGTGAAAATTTCCAGGAACTATTATTTTCATTCAAATATACTATTTACTTTGGAGTATAATTTAAGTGATATTTCCGGCAGGGCATGGTGGTGCATGCCTGTAAGTGGCAGCCTAGGAAGCCATGGTCAGGGCCAGAGATCGTGGTTCGAGTCCTGTTGGGAGCAAGTTAACGAGACCTAGTTCCAAAAAAAATATAGCTGGACATGGTGGCGAATGCCTGTAATCCCAGCTACCTGGGAACCTGAGGCTGGGGATTGCTTGAGTCTGTGGTACCCGGGGTGACGTGAGCCTCAAAAAAAAAAAAAGTGATATATTTTTCTTTATATTTTTTAATTTTTTATGTAAATGGAACACATTTAATGGAACAATTTCATATTACAAAATCCTTATAACTACTAGAGAAATGCTGGTCTTTTATGAGTTATAGTGCAATGTTTTTTTCTCAAAGTCTCTTGGTTATAAAATACCAATGTGAAAAATTCTTCCTTTACTATGAACTCTAAATCATTTACAGGTCAAAATTTTGGCATATGCATTTTTGCCTAGGTTTTTTTGGATAGCTGAAAATTCTTCCAGGCTTCTGAATTTCTCCATACATTTCCTAACCATATCAATAAAAGAGCTGAAAGTGATTACAGTAATTTGAAAACATTTACTTGTGAAATTTTTTAAACATTTAATAAAACCTGCAATTTTTCATAACCAGGTTTCTTATCTGTACTTTTGCTTTGAAAAATGATAATTAGCTGTGATTGAGTTATGCTTTTTTTTTTTTTTTAGGTTGCACTGTAATATTTTTCATGAGTAACAGTTGAGTTATTTTATCTATTACTTTTAAATGTTCTTCGTCTTAATGTGTTTAGTCATTTTTTAACTATAATATAAATTATAACTAAGACAGCTAATAGAAAAATGAAAAGCTGAGCACATTACTTTACCTTTAGATGAAATGTATCAGATGTAATATACTCTAAAAAGCTTCATTTCCATGGTTTTAAAGGACTACTCTCTTTTTATGGGTATAGTATAATTGTACTGTAGCCAGGGAACATTTCTGCCATTCCTCCTTCTTGACTCATGGCAGAAATTCATACATCATTACTTAAATTCCTTCCAGTTTCTTCTCTAGTTTCATCTTATCTCTCTGCCATTACAAGCCAGGGTTGAAAAGTTATCTTAAACTTGAAGTTAAAAGAAAGTTAAGGAAAGGAGTCTCATTGAAGATAATTTCTGTGATTGCTCATTCTATTATCTGAAGCTGTGTCTTTTGAGCTTATGATCAAACATAATCGCATTTATGAAATGCTTTCCTGGAACCAGCACAGCAAAAAGTG
Organism: Uropsilus gracilis; assembly: GCA_004024945.1. Lineage (NCBI taxonomy): Eukaryota > Metazoa > Chordata > Mammalia > Eulipotyphla > Talpidae > Uropsilus > Uropsilus gracilis. Next base: position 147,629 of record PVHY01000303.1, on the reverse strand, counting down.
CTTTTTGAGTCACATTGAGGAAGGTTCTAAGAGGGAATTATGTGGAGGAGACAAGGATGTATAAGGAAAGGTGATGGGGGACAAAGCAATTAATTAAGAATGAAAAAACTGAGTTACACAAAGGAAACTTGGGTTTGGAGATTTCTGCAACTAGACTTGCTTAGAAGATCCTGACTGGGGAATCTTTAAGCCACGGATGACAAGGAAGGTGGTGTTAGAGGGGAGAGATGGGAAGGTGGACTGGTACTATAGAACCAAAAAAGGTAGAACTCGGGATTCAAGAGAAACTACAGATTTTTCTTATATATTTGGAGTTCTATGTTCTTTTCCCCCTCAATTGTAAAGATACATTTTGGCATTGTTTAGCAGATATGTTGTTATCAAGTGACCATACTGATAGTTGAATTAAGAGTCTGGTGCCCATAGTATGTAGATCAGAAGGTTCCTCTAGAATGATACTTTAACAAAATCATGTCTTTGATTGATAAACCAGTGTGTGATAGCAAGACACTCAGGAGGTTGAGGCCCAAAATAATAAAATGTCCCTCAGGCAATTTCATGCTGATTATTTTTTTCTGCTGGGACCCAAATGCTGATAGTGCATATCCTTATGCGGTGGAATTATTTGTGTGCGTGCGTGTAGGCATGTGTGTGTGTGTGTGTGTGTGCATGCATGCGTGTGTGTGTGTGTCCCTTTTCTGGCTACGTTGGCAAATTTACTCAAAGTAGAGAACACTGATTTGATTTTCAACCACAACTGTGTTTAGGGAGATATTCCCAAGGGAACCACAACAGCTACTTAAGAAACCAAGAGAAATCTTATCTCTCTCTTGAGTAAATATTTATCACAAATCAAGAAGAATCAACCTTTGTATGAAGCATAGCTTCTTCCAAACTTAAACAGATCGTTATATAAATAATAGGTCATAATAAAAACAATGAGTACAAGAAATTTTCAAAAACCCACCTGTGCTAGGCAAATGTTGTAACTAGGTGATTCCCATATAACATTTCTGGTCTGCAAGATAAATATTATTGTTCTGTTTTCCCGTGAAAGAAACTGAGACTCATATTGTGAATATAAGTGCACAGAGCTGGTAAATGGCAGTGCTTGGATTAGAATACCATCACCAGCATCATTCAGATCACTGGCATTTAGTATGTACTAATGATCACATCTGCTTAGAATATCTTAAATATGTTATTTTACTTCCTTCTTGTAACTCATTTGAACCAGTCTAATAATGCCCATCTAATGGGCATATTAAAAAGTAACATTTGAAGGTTAAGTACCTCATCAAAATCATACAATGTAAACATAGTAGTTATAGGGGTACTGTGGTGATATTGGCGGGGCCATGGCCCCCATCATGGTGGTACTGCACTAGGATGGCAGCCATTGTGCCCTGGTGGGCAGAGACTTGGAGAAGGGAAGCCAAGCCTTTTTGTGAGAGGAACAGAGGGAGAGAGTATTTAAGAGGAAGAGAGAGAAAAAAGCTGGAGTATGGAGAGAGCAGAGGATCAGCAAGGAGGCTAGAGGCCTCAGAGCTGCTGCTGCCATGTGCAGCAGTGAGGCAAGGAAGGAAGCTATGCTGTGGGCTTCCATCCCCAGTCTGGACTGGTGAGGAGTTCAGGGAAGCCTGCTGGAGAAACTTGTGACCTTTGTAAGCTGAGTTGGAATTTTGGTACTTGAAAGCTTGCTTTAACCTTGAAACTGAGGGGTTTGGGACTTATCTGGAGACCTGAAGAGAAGCTGGAGTATTGCTGTTTTTATGGTGATACATCTGAAGTGGTTGCTGCTGTTGTATTGAGTGAGTCTTGCTGGTTCATGACACTTCATAGTTGAAGCTGAAAGAATGCCAGAGCTGTGTCTTTTGGAGGAGTTTTAACGATGCCATCTTGGTTTCTCCATTGGATTTGAATCTCCTGCTTTTGAAGGAGGAATGAAGATGCCATCTTAGTTTCTTCATGTGGTTTGAAGATGGTGGACTCATGTGGCTAAGAACCCAGGTGCAGTTTTCTTTGGACTAGAGACTGAACTGGTTAGTAAGAAAATCAAGGAGAGTCTGTTGTACACTCAGTGACTCTTGTCTATTTTTCTCCCCTCTTCCCCCAGGGTTGTCTCAAACCCACAGACTAAAGTGATCCCTAGCATCAGCCTCCCAGGTAGCTGGGATTATAGGTGCACGCCACCACACCCGGCTTTATTTTATCTTTTTAATGAGTAAATTCGCTTTTGCCTCTTGTTAAGATTAGTGTGGTCTTGCTATTGCTTGCACATGCTGGGACAAACCTGATGAGTGGCTGGATTTAAAAGGCCAGCTGGGCCAGGCACCGTGATGTGTGCTTGTAAGCGGCAGCCTAGGAAGCCACGGCTGGAACCAGGGATTGAGGTTCGAGTCCTGCCGGGGGGCACTTAGCAAGACCTAGTCCAAAAAAATAGCTGGGTATGGTGGCACATGCCTATAATCCCAGCTACCTGGGAAGCTGAGGCTGGGGATTGCTTGAGTCTGTGGTACCCCAGGGTAATGTAAGCCTGTGGTTCCACAGGCAAAAATAGCGAGAGGTTGTCTCAAAAAAAAAAAAAAATAAATAAATAAATAAATAAAGTGAACAAAAGGCCAGCTGTTCCCACTTCTAAGTTTTGTTAAGTGCCCTGTGCTCTGTTGTGTTTGTTTTGTTACCCAATTTCAGTTGCTCTAGGATTTAACTGGGATGCGAAGGGTTCTCATTTCTTTACCCATTTCACTATAACTCCGAAAACAGGTTTCTTATGTTCAGAGCATAAGAAATAAGCAACTAACATATTTCTATCAAGCATTGGCAGAGGAAGTTTTCATTTCTAGTTCCTCCCGGGCTCTGTTTTTTTTTTTTTTTTTTTTGAGACTAGGTCTCGCTATTTTTGCCTGTGGAACTGCAGGCTCACATTGTCCGGGGTACCACAGACTCAAGCAATCCCCAGCCTCAGCTTCCCAGGTAGCTGGGATTACAGGCACGCACCACCATGCCCAGCTATTTTTTGGGACTAGGTCTCGCTACAGGCCCCAGGCGGGACTCGAACCGCGATCCCTAGCCCCGGCCGCTTCATAGGCTGAAGCTTACAGGCATGAGCCACTGTGCCCGGATTTTTTGTTTGTTTGTTTTGAGTCCTCCCGGGATCTAACTGATGCTGCTTTCATCAAGGGACTGCTAATATCTCTAGCTTATGCAATGTGCAAACAGCTCATGTGACTAAAACCTCTGCCTCCAAGACCTCTCATGCGCAGTTCATTTTCTGGACTGGTCAGACCTAAAGGTAGCCAGTTAGGCCAGACACGGTGGCTCGTGCCTGTAAGCTTCAGCCTATGAAATGGCCTAGGGATTGCGGTTCGAGTCCCACCTGGAGCCCGTAGAGAGACCTAGTTCCAAAAAAAGTAGCTTGGCATGGTGGTGCACGCCTGTAATCCCAGCTACCTGGGAAGCTGAGGCTGGGGATTGCTTGAGTCCGTGGTACCCTGGGCAACGATAGCCTGCCATTCCATGCCCCCCCCCCCCAAAAAAAAGGTAGCCAGTTAGATAAATTTAGTAAATCTTTGGTAAATTTGGTACCTCAGTAAAACAACAGTCAAAATTTAGGCACATTTGATAGTAAATCAGTTTCATTTGTGAGATTTATGTCTAAAGAGCCGGGACATAATGGAGAACCAGACTGATACTTGATTAAGATGTCTACCATCTGACCTTTCCAACATGGCATGTTTGTTTCTTAATGGAGAACTATTGATCTTGGGGTGCAACGTGGGGAGAAATAGTTTTATATGTAGGTTGCTTAACAAGTATCTGAGTTTAAGCAAAGCATCCATATTCTGCAGTCAGAGAAGAAATTAAGAACCATGCAAATGAGGGAGGCATATCAACAAGGCCTCCTCCTTATTTCTAGAGCTAGCAGCCAGGTGTCAGACAGATTACTTAGTTTCTGTTTGTGTTTTCTAAAATACCCAGTCTCTCTTTTCACACTCACCCCTTAGCCGTCTCACCTAAATGTTGTGGGAAGAAGAAGGGTGTAGGCTAGAGGTTCAGGGGTGAAAGAATTCACCAGAGACAGAGTGGAGAAGAGAAAAGGTGGATTTATTGAAACACACTACTAAGGCGGGGGATGGTGGCTCTTGCCTGTAAGCTTCAGCCTATGAAGCCGCCGGGGCCAGGGATCGCAGTTCAAGGCCCGCTCAGGGCAACACAAAGAGACCTAGTCCCAAAAAATAGCTGGGTGCGGTGGTGCGTGCCTGTAATCCCAGCTACCTGGGAAGCTGAGGCTGGGGATTGCTTGAGTCCGTGGTACCCCAGGCAATGTGAGCCTGCAGTTCCATGGGCAAAAACAGTGAGACCTAGTCTCAAAAAAAAAAAAAGGTACACTTCTGGGGCTCTTTTTCATAACCTCTTTTCATGGGTGTTTAGATCTGGGGAGTTCGTTTGGGCCCCTCAGTGCTGGGATGTCTGGTACTGGGTACTGACATTTACACCAATTGTTTTTGTTTTGTTTTGTTTTGTTTTTTGAGACTAGGTCTCGCTATTTTTGCCTGTGGAACCGCAGGATCTCGTTGCCCGGGGTACCACAGACTCAAGCAATCTGCAGCCTCAGCTTCCCAGGTAGCTGGGAATACAGGCATGCGCCACCACGCCAAGCTATAGTTTTTTGGATCTAGGTCTCACTACGTGCCCCAGGTGTGACTCGAACTGCGATCCCTGGCCCTAGCCGTGGCTTCCTAGGCTGCTGCTTACAGGCATGCGCCACTATGTCCGGCCTCATTTACACCAGTTGTATCCTGGTGCTGCTTCTGCATTCATTGTCAAAGTGATCAATCCAATGACCTCGTTCTCATAACTACTTTTTTTTTTTTGAGACTAGGTCTTGCTATGTTGCCTGGGGTAGTTCCGATTCCTCGGACTCAAGAGATTCCTCAGCCTTAGCCTCCCAGGTAGCTGGGATTACAGGCACCTGCCACCGCACCTGGCTGCTTTTTCAAGACCACTGCTTGTTATGTTGCCCAGGGTAGTGTTGAACCCATGAACTCAAGCAATCCCTTGCCTTTTGCCTCCCAGTGCTTGGATTACAGGTGCATGCCACCACACCTGACCTAATCCCAACTTCATCAATTCCCTTTATCTATTCAAGTTTCCCAAACCTTCCTACTGGGCAAGGAGAGGGTGGGGCAAGTGGCAGCTTAGTTTTTAACCTTAGAGAGCTTGATTTTTGTTGAGAGGTCCTTAAAATCAATGTAATGCCTATTGACTTGTTCCAAACAGGGACATAAATTTACAGAAACAAAAATATAATGTTCATACTCTTGAATACATAAACAAAAAGGAAACATATGAAGAGAAGTGGTAACCACCACTAATTGACTGTGCAATTTGAACAGCTTTCTTCACCTCTCTGAACAGTTTCTGTATCTGGAAATTGAAGTTATATTTTTTAAGATTTATAATATTTTCTCAGGTCCTAAGGTGTTTGTATATTCTGTTCCACATAAATGCAAGATCTTATTACAGAAGAAACTCAAGGAGAAAAGATAAGGAATTCCTGATTATAATCCTGAGCAATATATGCAAGAATTTTATACTCCCATTCCATGTTCATTATATGATTTATGTTTTTCCCCATTGTGTTGCCTTCTAACTTTACTGAAAAAGGTCACAAGTGAGTTACTTATCAGGCAATCCTTCCCCAGGAGGACAATACTAGCTTATCCTTGATTTGACAATGTCATTAGAAAAATACTTTTGCCAGAGAATGCATGAAGTTTAGGCTGAAAAGTGAAAGAGAAGAATCAGGAGGATTGAATTGATTTTTCACATCCTCTAATGTGAATTGAAAGGTGGTCTTCCAAGGCTAAATTCTTCACTTTCTCACAGTATCTTCAAGAAAAGGTGGGAGATGAAATCTCTTCCTGTGTAAAAGTAGATATGATGCTTTCACATTCTTCCCCAATGCCCAAAAAATAAGAGGAAAGGAAGCCCTAATAATTGTTCAGTGACTTTCTTGGGTAAGGTATTTAATGTGGTCAAATACAGGTGAGAAAGGCCTTATCTACTTTATTTTACAGATGAAGAGACTGAGGGTCAAAGTAGTTAAATATATCACAAGGACACTCACAGAGTAGGATTCAGTCTTAGTAAATCTCCCTTTTCTGTCCTACTGTGCTAAGAGCGAGGGAGACTCTTTGAGGAACCAACTGCCTACATCAATCACTGACATTAAGTTAGGCTATTTTTGAATTCAAGGATTTTCATTGAATAAGTAAATAGTTTATGAGTCCTATAAAAATTAGCACCATGGACACTCAGTTTCTTGGTACCTGTCGATTTCTAATGGCCTTTTTAAGTGAAGAAAGTGAGAAAAAGTGTCCTACCACAGAGGGGTCTGGGTTTCAAAAAATATGTCTAGCAGGAAGTGGCTCTGATAATGAACCCCATATCAGCCCTAGCATATGACACATTGATGGAGACTTAGTGTAGAAAACTTAGCATGGAGGTGTTACAGGACCAGAATCCAGAGTTGGGGATAGAAGGGATTGACATTTTTTTTTTCATTTTTAATTTTGACTCTTTTTTTTTTATCTTATATTTGACTTTTTTCTAGTCCATATATAAATGAAACCATCCAGTCTTTGTCTTTATTCTTCTATTTTGGCAAGCAAATCTTTTCCAGCTTCATCTTCATTCTTGTTTCTGCAAATGGGATGAGTTTGTCTTTTTGATTGCTGAGTAATATTCCATTGTGTAAATATACCACAACTTTTCTATCCATTTCTCTATTTTGGGACATTTGGGTTGTTTTCATATCTTGGCTATTGAAATAGTGCTGCAATAAACATAGGAGTGCAGGTTTCCTTATAAGTTAATGTTTTTGTAGTTTTCTATTAACTGATTGCTGGTCTTGATTTCCCTTAGCCAATAAAAGAAAACCGAGTTTGAAGAAGAGGAAAGTGCCCCCAAAAAGATGATTGGCTAAAAAAAATGTGGTACATATACACGATGGAATACTACGCATCTATCAAGGAGGACAAATACATGTCATTCACAGCAACATGGATGGAACTAGAAAGACTCATATTAGCAGAAATAAGTCAAAAAGAAAAAGAGAAATACAGGATAATCTCACTTATATGATGGATATAGGGAAAAACAAACAAACGAATAAGGAAATATAAAAACAACTAATAGAATTGGACAATGGAACGAGAGAGGAGGAGGGGGAAGAAGGCGGGGGAGGTGAAGGGCACAAAAGATCAGGATGGTTAATAGGTGTTAATGAAGTAGGAAAGCCCCATGGTACACAATAATGCAATAATATAATATAAATATAAATACACATATATATGCAAATTCAAAAAAATTGTAAATTAAAAACAAAAAACAAAAAGCAACCATCACAGAGATAGTTGACATCCTCTGTGGATATCTCTTTTATCCTATTCCCCATTACACATTCCCAGAAATAATAATTAGTACACTGGAACTGATGTTTGCCATGTCAGTGGTATTTGAAACTTTTAAATCACACATCAGTTAATAATATGTGATTTTGCATGGTTATAATTTTGTAATTATAGTATTGTAATATGTATACCTACCTATGTAACTTGTTTTCCCACAAAAATTTTAAATTATTTTAGAAAAAAAGAAGAGGAAAGTGGTTTAATTATCAACAAAGTGAGGGGGGCAGTGGACTCTTGACTGAAAGACCACTATCATGCTCTTCGGAAGAGAGTGGGGTATTTATTATCCAAAGTCACAAGGGAGTGAGGAAAATAGGTAGGCAAGGGTTGGAAAGCCCTTGAGATGGAGGCATCTGGAGATTCAGGCTGGGACCAGCTTGTTTTGTTAGCCCCTGGTGTTCCTCAATTTTCAACATTCCTTCTCTGGCCATTGTGAGAAGATAAGGCTGTTACTTAAGCAAAGGTTAAGTTAGAGGGTAGAAATGCTTATCTGATGGGGCATAAGGAGAGGCATGACCTACTAACACTGTAGGATTTCTAGAAATATGATCATTGGGTCATAGGATAGATCCATTTTTAGTGTTCCGAGGACCCGCCATGCGGCATTCCATAGTAGCTGGTCCTGATTACATTCCTACCAGAGGTTTAAGAGGATACCTTTATCTCCACACCCTCTCCAGTATTTTTTGATTAACATGGTTATTGAACTAGCTGTAGAAATTCTTCAGCTCCAACTGCTATAGCAAGAATCAGACAAGCGATCAAAAGTATCCAGAGAGCAGTGTAAACTTGCACATGTGGTGATGAAGAGCCACTGTGGAACATCATCCATCCTTAGCAATCAACCCATCACGCCCTAGAAAGAATTGATAAACAATAGGTAACAATTCCACAAAAGGATGAACTTCTCCCCAAAAGATGCACAGTTTCTGCTCTGGCAAGAGGTAGCTCTCCTGTCTGTGACTGCAGGCGTTTCTTCTTCACAGAACTTTTCCCTTTGCAAAGCAGTACTGACAACTCTTTGTGCCCACTTCTGTCTGTGCAAGCATCCTCTTTCCTTTTTCTTATATAAAAATCTCTCCTTTTAAAATGTAAACATCACCTGTCTATGCCTTTGTAAGCATCTTCATTTCTTGGGTAAATTCACTGAATGGGGAGCTACCAGAACTTTTCTCAGAGGTAACCCAAAAACCCTGCTCACAACCCCCCACACCTCTCCAAAAAGACATCAGTAAAATATTGACTTCTTCCCAGGCTCTTTTTTTTTTTTTTTTTTGAAGCTAGGTCTCACTATTTTTGCCTGTGGAACTGCAGGCTCATGTTGCCCGGAGTACCACAGACTCAAGCAATCCCCAGCCTCAGCTTCCCAAGTAACTGGGATTACAGGCATGTGCCACCATGCCCAGCTATTTTTTTGGGACTAGGTCTTGCTACAGTGGGGCTTGAACTGCAATCCCTGGCCCCTGCCGTGGCTTTGTAGGATGCCACCTACAGGCATGCACCACCATGCCCGGCTTTCCTAGGCTCTTGAGGAGGTCAAGTAGGATGGGATGTTTTCTACAGTGTATTCTTCCGTCTAATGGTAACATATTGCATAAGATTTCTGAAAATCAAATTGTAAACAGGCCATTGAGGTCTTCATAAGAGGCAATTATCTGTTAGCTGGAAGTAATAGCAATTTCAAGAACATTGCTAAGAAAGAAGTTTGGAGAGATCTACCCTTTCCCCACTTATTTTCATAATTTCCTTTCCCAGATTACTCAATAACATCTGTTGGTAACTGAACACTCAGCTAAGAAAATAAAAACAAAACAAAACAAAACAAAAATAAGAAAGAAAGAAAAAACAAGCAAAACAAACAAACAAACAAACAAACAAAACCCACTGTTCTTAGCTTTTAAAATAAGCACGGCTGAATGCCTCTTTTCTGAATATTTATTTCTGAGGCATGCTACAGCATCAGTTCAGTTTGCCCTCACCCTCCTGTTCCTGTAAACATTAGAGTATTATTTCCTTTGCTGTCTCTGCCTGCCTCTCTGCCTACACCCATGAAGGCAAAATAAACATACCTTGGAAAATCCCATCAAATGTAATCTGAACTTGACAGTTCTAGTCATACTGATAAAAATCACGCCCATTACTCACTCCTTGTCTTCCCTCTCTATTCCATCTCTTTCATTTTTACCTTCTACTTACATTAAAAATATACCTCAGCCGGGCACGGTGGCTCGTGCTTGTAAGCTTCAGCCTATGAAGCGGCCGGGGCTAGGGATCGCGATTCGAGTCCCGCCTGGGGCAACACAGCGAGACCTAGTTCCAAAAAATACAGCTGGGTGTGGTGGCGCGCGCCTGTCAACCCAGCTACCTGGGAAGCTGAGGCTGGGGATTGCTTGAGTCCATGGTACCCCGGACAATGTGAGCCTGCAGTTCCACAGGCAAAAATAGCAAGACCTAGTCTCAAAAAAAACAAAAACAAAAACAAAAAAACACCTCTATAAAGCAAATAGAATTAAGCAATTATGAAAATAGCAAGCTCTTGTTACTGTTCCTCCCTTTTTATCCCCCCACTCAAAACAAACCAGATTTTGTATATCTTGTCTCTAAATATCAGGTTTATTTGACAACTTCTTGAATTTTTAGTTTTCCATATTGTCTCTCAGTTTCTCACTGTAGAAAGAAGATAAAGATTAAGTTCTTTTTTCTTCTCCATCCTCCCCACCTTCCATGCACTGATCTTTCCACTATGGTTAGATGATAACTATTCAGATGAGCATTTAGTGTTCACATTGTTATAGGGACTAGTCACAAGCTTGCCATGTAGTAAATTAGGGTGACTTTTTCTTTCTAGCATTTTCTTCTGTTTATATCACTGTGAACAGTATTCCAACTATTATCTGTTGGTCTGGTGTAATAAAATAATGTCCACTATCACTGTCAGTATGTCCCAGTTTGGAAAACATGCTATTTAACACAAAATCTTTGATAATTACCTGGAATGTACTAGCCATTATATTCCACCAAAGAAATCCTACCAAAGCTTTGGCCTAACTTGGCATGGAGTTGGTTGTCTTCTCTGCCAGCATGTACCTGTCAAGAGGCATCTCTGTTCACATCACCTGGTGGGGGCCCTTTGTCCTTTCTTAGGTTGATCTCTTTTCCCAGCCTTTTTTATGTCTTTTTCCTTTCAATTCATTCCCTTCTATTAGTGGCTATTAATGCTCCTGCGACCTTTCCTTTTCATAATTGATTTTTTCCCCTAGTACAGTGACTCTATATGTGGAAAAAAAGATGAAATAACATGATACTTGATTCTTTTCAAAATTCCACCATACTAATGTCCCTCTTTCTCCACTACATTTTTTTTTTTTTACTTCCCTCCCCCACCCCTGCTCCCATCCCTGTTATCTGCCACAGATGGATGGACTCCTGGGAATTAATAGCCTGCAGAGTCAACCTTCTTTTGTTGTGAATACAGCCCAGAGCAGCTGGGAGAGATTATTATTATAGAGCCATAGCAGAATGAGGTCCTTTTCTCTCTTCTAATGTCCTTTGAGAAGGGTGCATGGTCACTGAACCTAGTGAATTCCAGAGTGAAAATTTAGTCAGACTGGGCAGGATTGAGGGGACCTTAAGTGAGTATCTGACCTGAAGATAAGGGGGCTGGCATTAGGCCTTTAAGAGTCACCTTTCCAACACTCATTAAGACCTTGTAGGTATTTGGGGCAGATTAAATTTCCTCAAGTCATAATCTGATGATTGCAATAAAACTATTGTGTCCCTGGACCTCTCTATTAAATTGTATTTTAATTTTTATGAAAATAATCATGTATCTAGTTTAAAATCGCAAATAGCATATGATGGAAAAAAGGGAACAAATTGTTTCAACTTTTCCATTCCATGAAAACTATACTTTGGCGGTAAGGCCACATTCCACACTGTAGCTTGACTGTCTCTTTAAAAAGAGTAGCACACTTGATGTTTCTTTATTTCCTATTTGGATGCTTGATATTCTGCAGAATATTGAGGTTTACTATCATTCAGGCCCATCATGCTCCCTCAACACACTCTCCCATTTCTCCCATTTTTAATATATTTAAGTCACAAGTTTTGGTTACGTCAACACCCAGAGTTTTTATGACCAGTTAGTTGTTTTCAAAGGTGAGTCATTTGCGATGAGGAGATGATTTCCAGTGGCCTTTAGTATTTCTACCCATTTTATATTATAGTGGAGGCCCTAAGAGATTGTCTCCCAGACTGCTGAATCAAGGAGGTATAATAGCAAAAACCCTGGGAAGACCGGCATCTCCTTCCAGGGCCAAGGACAGGTTTGTTCATTGTCCAGTATGACAAGGACAATGTCTGTCTGCAGAACAAAAGTCATGCAGGTTTGCTTTCAGCCCTTTGTAAGCGTGGAGGCTCAGGGCTCCCCTGCTAGGCTACAAACTCACTGCATGTTCAGTATTCACCTGTGGTGCTCACTTGGTCACCCCCAGGGAATAGGAGGGCCAAGGAAACCAGACTGGCCATGAAACTCATCCAGCTTGCTGCTCTGTTTCTGAGTCCAGAGTCCAGGATCTTTTGCCAGCACCCATGAAACTGTGTAAGGTCATTTGTTCACTTGCAAGTGGGGTAAAAACTCAGACTCTTCCCAGTTCTTTCTGACAATGACTTCCTTGGCTTCTTTAACTTTTTTGCATTTTAAAGAAATTTCTCAGTCTTAATACTTGCTTTGGCTTTGCAAAGTTTGAACCCCTGATGAGATGCAAGGTGAAAACTGCTTGTGTGGTGAAGGCAGGTATAAAACCGGAGACCACTTGTTGTTGCTTACCAGGCTCCTGCCTTCTGAAGCTGTCAAAAGTGCTCCAGCTTCTGTCTTCTGAAGCTGTAAAAAGTGCTCCAGTAACACACATGGGCCAGTAAGTTGAAAGAGGCAAATTTATGTAAAAAGACAAAGAGACTGGAAATAAAGGAGCTAGAAAAGCAAGACACCCTGAGCTGAGATAGTCTAGGATAGGGTAAAGAGATCACCAACAAGGCTTTGCAGAGAGGTTATTTTATAAGACGCCTTTTGACTATTCTAAGAAGCCAAACAGCCTTTAGCTGTGGTTGGCCACGTCACAGAGAGAAGGGTTTCCTTTGTTTAAGTCTTGTCCAGACCTTGTCCTGTGTTATATTAATGCCCTTTCCATGCCAGTCCTCCTTGATGTCTTCCCATCTGGCCATAGTAGAAAAATGGCTTTGACGTTTATTGTCCTGATGCATTTTCCTTATTTATTTTTGAGACTAGGTCTCGCTATTTTTGCCTGTGGAACTGCAGGCTCACATTGCTTTAATCACAGATTAAAGCAACGCCCAGCCTCAGTTTCCCAGGTAGCTGGGATAACAGGTGTGCACCACCACACCCAGCTATTTTTTGGGTCTCGCTACGTGCCCCCGGTGGGACTCGAACCGCGATCCCTGGCTCTGGCCATGGCTTCCTAGTCTGCTGCTTACAGGCATGCGCCACCATGCCCAGCCCATTTTCCTTATTTTTTAAATAGTCCCTCCTTGGATGTCCAGACTAACCCTAGGGGGTTAATCTGTCCCTAGGTCTTACTGGTATCTCGGTTGTGGCTATACAACCTGGTCTGAGCCACCCTGTGAGAGTCATCTTACAGGACCTGCAGCCTGCACTCTGAAAACTGATAAGGACCTCAAAGCCTGGGTAATCCTGCTATGGGTTGGAAATGTTGAGGAGCCACAGGCACTAAGTTAATACAGCATGTCATTTGGGACAATTCTGAACCGGAAAGGATAAAGCAACTGTTTTGGACAGTTGGCAAAATGGGAGAGCACTTTTTTTTGGAGAATAATACACTGGATTATTTAAGAGTGGTGGGACTTCATGTCTGAAATTCTTTTAAAAGGTTCAGATTATGACTAATGTCAGTGGGTATATTACTACACGTGCACCCCCGCCACCAATACCAACACACCTAGATGGAGAGAGAGAGAGAGAGAGAGAGAGAGAGACAGAGAGAGACAGAGAGAGACAGAGAGATAGCAAGAGAGTGAGAGAGAGCACAGGTCAACCATGGCAATTTTGTATATTCAGTAGAATGTTAATGCTTGGGAAATCTGAATCAAAGGGGTATTTGTTCTGATCTGGACATTTTTGTGTAAATAATTTCAAACTAAAAAGAAACATTGAAATATTGAGTGGATAGCCAGGCACGTGACTTGTGCCTGTAAGCTTCAGCCTATGAAGTGGCTGTGGCTAGGGATAGTGGTTCAAGTCCCGCTCGGGGCAACACAGTGAGACCTAGTCCCCAAAAAAATAGCTGGGCATGGTGGTGCGCGCCTGTAATCCCAGCTACCTAAAGCTGAGGCTTGGGATTGCTTGAGTCCATGGTACCCTGGGCAACGTGAGCCTGCGGTTTCATGGGCAAAAACAGCGAGACCTAATCTCAAAAAAAAAAAAAAAAAAAAAAAATAGAAAAGAAAAGAAATATTGAGTGGAAGCCCTTTGTGTTTGCAAACTTTATCAAATGTGAGGCTTGGTTGTGAGGGGATTAGGGAGGAGCTGCTGTGTTACGGAGACTCAAAATGTCCATATTTTTTGGGCCAATTTCCCCAGGGAACATCTCCACTGTCTCATATGATTCAGTGTTCTCAGCAGTCTCTCTCATGAGGCCCAGATGGACTTGAGAGCTCTCTAGGGAAAGTGGACTCACCTGAACTGCTCTGCAAGCCACAAAAAATTCCCCATGTTCTGCAGTATGTCTGCATGGACAGTGGAAGGGACTCAAAAACCTCAAACTCTTTATTCAAATTTTCACCAATTCTCCTGATTTTTAACCCTACTTGGAAACCAATGCCCCCAAAAGCTCTTGGTTCTTTTGTAAATGGAAAAATTCTGGATTTCTGTGGCATGATCCAACTTGTTTCCAGATAGGTGTTTTTTTTTTTTTTTCTTCCTTCTTCTCCAGGTACTTTGCAAAACAAGGAAGCTGAAACCTAGGTCAATTCCCACTAGGTTGTCAGTTCTTCATCTTCCAGTATTTGCTGGGCAATAATCATCTGCCTTCATCAACTCTTCCGTTTTTGAAGGACTGTGCCCTTGGAAAATGGTGTTTCCGGAAGAAGTAAGGGGAAATATGGGTTTTGTTTTTCTATCTGCTGCAATTAACAGGAAGATCTTTCATTATCTGGGCTCTTTTATTGAGGACTCACTTCCGATGAATAAGGAAATAGATGTACTGTGTAATCATTTGGCACAGATTTTAGGTCAACACTAAAATACTATTATATTAGGAAAGAATAATAGAAAGATTCATAGAATGAGGAATTATTCCTTGTATCCTGATTTTTAAAAAAAACCTGTATTTTGTTGTTGTTTTTCTCTCTGAGATGGTTTCTCTTCATGTTCAGATGATCTTTGGGTAAAATGGGAAGGGGGAAAATGTTTTGCCCTTAGAATATTTTTACAGTCAACACATACTTATAACACGATAAAACTTTCATTCTATTTTTATATAATACATAGAGAGAACCTCCTCATTTTTCTCTTTTAATTTCCATGGAGTATAATCATAGAGAAAGTGTTAATATATTTAGATTTGTTTTTTCGTTAACATATGTTCAATCTTAATTTTCATTTCTAACAAAAGATCATTACATCTACGATTCCCTAGCTGTGTGCTGAGGCAGTCCAGAACCCTGCTATGAAGTCATAGGGATGTAAATATATATTTAAATTTTTTCAGGGAAACAAAGCAGCATATATTGGCTACCATGTGGAATATTAGCTTGAGGTAACTCGGTTTCAATCTTAGATTATGGTATAGGCTTTCATAGAAGACAATAGCTATAGAAGCTAGATTTTTATTACTGTTACAATAAAAAGCTGTTACAATAACAAAGGCCGGGTATGGTGGAGTGTGCCTTCAATCACAGCCTACGAAGTGAGGCTGTGACTAGGAACTGCTTGAGTCTGAGGGTTCGAGACCCACCTGGGGCAACACAGTGAGACCTAGTCTCAAAACTAGCTGGGTGTGGTGGCACTAGCCTGTAATCCCAGCTACCTGGGAAGCTGAGACTGAGGATCGCTTGAGTCTGTGGTACCCCGGGCAAGATGAGCCTGTGGTTCCTTGGGCAAAATAGTGAGACCTAGACTCAAAAATAAAATAAAATAAAATAAAATAAAAAATCTGATAGCACATGAAAATCAATATAGAACAGGATATAAGAGTGATGATAATTTTTAATCTGATTTCAAAATATGACTCTGTGGTACCTCTACTAGTCATGGTTCTCCAGAGAAACAGAATCAATGAAGATACAGAAAGAGATGTAGAAAGATTAGCTTGTGAAGTTGGCTCAGGGGGTTACAGAAGTCCAATGATCTGCTGTCTGTAATGAAGATCTAGGGAGGCGGGTGGTGTAAGTTCAGTCCAAATTTGAAGACTTGAGAATAGAGGAAATAATGGTGTCTGTCCCAGCATGAGTCAGAAGACCAGAGAATCAGGAGCACTGATCCAGGAGCAAGAGAAAATGAATAACCATGGGCAGACAGAGCAAATTCTCCCTTCAGCTGATTGTATGAGGCCCACCTGCAGTATGGAGGGCGCTCTTTACTCAGCTGGTCATTCAAAAACACCCTCACAAACCCAGAAATACTATTCTGCCAGCTCTCTGGACATCCCTTAGCCTTGCCCAGTTGAGATATAAATTACCCATTACAGTTTACAACAAGTGCATGCACTTCACTAGTATAGGTAATGATTTTAAAATATGTGTCCACTGGCAGAGGGTGAGACCCCTAAATCTGATGCCAGCAAAACAACAGAGATGGGATTGGCAAAGACAGCGCTCAATGAGAAAGTATGGACAGACCACAAATAGACATAGACTGGCTGCCCAATGCAAACTGAAGACTGAAATCCTACCAGCAAGGCTCGCCTAGTTCCAACAACACAGAAGGACATTGTCACAGGAAAGAAAGAGACTAGTGGACTTAACACAGACTAGCAAATGACAAAGAGCAGAGTTTGAGAGAATGGAGGGGGTACCAGAGGGAGGAGGGGGGACGGGAAGATATGCTAAAAACCATTTCCTGAGGTTGTGATTTAAGGAATAAAAATAAGTAAAGTTAAAAAAAGTGTCCAAAGTGATTCAGTAACTTTTCTTTCAGGACATGGAGGCTACTTCTCCCATTGAGCTGGAATTAGAAACAAACTTCTAATACTTAGAACAGCAGAAATGACTTCCATCCAAGACTGTGTCGTAAAAGGCATTGCAATATCATTCTTGTTTCCTCCTTTGAGTCACTTTTGGGGAGACCAAAAGTGAAGTGCATGCTGTGAAGACACTTAGGCAGTGCTATGGAGTTGCTGATCTGGTGGGTCTGTTTTGTAACAGCTGAGAGCTCTTGCCCTCACGAATGAGCTATTGACCATGTAGGTCCTCCCGTCTGTCACATTTCAGTGACTGTGAATCCAGGAGAGATTCTGATACTCAGCCACCAGTTGAGCCCCTCCCAGTTTCCTCACCCACAGAAACAATGAAATAATACACACTTGTCTGACACCAAATTTTGTGGGTCATTAGTTAGACAGCAACAGGTAACTGACAGAGGATGAAATAAAAGTATTGTTTTTCTATCCACTTATATGTGTTTTATGGCAGTAAGTTGTCAGACTGTCAATATTTTGTAAGTTGTTTGTACCTAATAGTTAATAAGGAGAACATTGGGCTAATTCATCAACTTATATTTGGACCTCGGGCATCATGAAAACCGGCGACAGGCAGCATGTCTGTGCTGAGAAAATTTTGGAAGCTCATTGTTAAGTTAAAAGATAGATACTAACCCTTCTCTTTAACTTCTTTAAGCATATGTGATCATTGTTACTTATTCTGGGGATAGAAAAGATTATTATTTTTAATGTTTAATGCTTTTTTTTTCTTATTGTCAGCTGAACCATAAAAATTGGGAAAACATGTAGAAATAACTTCTATCAAGGAAAGAAGCCATTTAAGAGTATATTAAGTAATACTGAATAAACATGAATGAACTATTACCTTATTGGTATCAAAAGTGAGAGGATTAATATTAAATTAAGAATACATTAGCTGCACATGTGATAAAGAAAGGAAATTGCAGCTTTTGGATGTAGGAACATGATTTCAACACAGCAATTTATTTACTGGAAATAAGAAGAGAGGACGCGCCCCCTAGTGGTAATTATTGATATAATTCAATGACCAAAAAATCGAAGAGCATTTTCTTTCTTGATCTATATATATAAAAGATAGTCTTTTTAAAAACATTTCACTAATGCAATGAAATGTTTGGGTATGAATTTGATCTAAGAACAAAGTCCATGACTTTCTAGACAAATTCAACAGCATTGGGTAGCTTTATTATATATATATATATATATATATATATATATATATATATATATATATATACATATATATATGAAAAAAACACCCACAAGTTTTCACGTTGCAACATTAAAATAAAGAAGAAACTGAAAATCTTGAAACTTGAGAATTTCACTGTGGCCCTCACATATGAATTAAATCAGTACTGATGTAGCATCTGCCGATTTTCCTTTCCAAATAGTAAAGGAGTTGATAAAACACTTACTTTATGCTGAAGTGTGTGGAGGGGCGTAGGGTTATGGGGAACATGTGTGGGTGGTTGGACAGGTGTAGGGGATGGACAGGGAAGCTGAGGAATTCCTGCAACATGCTTCACCTGGGTTCCAGACTAGCCCTGGGCTAGAGCTCCCGGGTAAGTTTTGCCCTCTTGATTTACCCCAGTCTTACAAAATGAAGGTTTTAATAAACTGTTGCTTGGAGTAAAAATAATTGCTCTAACAAAAGTATAACAACCATGCTTTGTGAATTTGCTAATGACTCTGCTCTTTGTATTTATAATAGAATAGCTGTTCTTTTGTCTCAGAGAACTGTGATGTTATCACCTTTGCAAACAATGAGTCATTTCTCATTAGGAAGATTTCTCCAAGTATTTACTTAACTTTGTCTTCAAATTGCCACCCAGCTATTCCACAAGGGTGGTTCATAATTTATGTAATGTGAATAGACAACAGATTTGATCTACAATGCAGATGACAGAAAACCCAATTTAAAAAGTGCAAAATGATCTCATCTTCAATGTGAGTTAGAAACAGTTAGTTTACACTTTCCTGGATAAGTGTAGTTGGTAGACACATGAATTTGGTGGAATTTTAGAACCCACTGGCACAGCACTTAGAACTAGTTTAGCTCTACAAATATCTGTATCTCACAGACTGGTGATGTCCCGCTTTTTCAGAGGTTTATTCACCTATAGGAAGTCAGTAGAGAAACACAGGCAGTGGAAAAGTGGGAATAAGCATTTCAAATTAATATTACTTTTCTCTTAATCAAAAAGAGCAGCCTTAAAAACACTGTGCAGTGGCTCATGGAAAAATAAGTGAATTTAAAACATATAATAAGCAATTATTTATTTACAATTATATATTTGTTCCTAGTTATTATACTCATGAGTCAGAAATCGTATTTCTTTAAGGTAGGTTTGTTGCAGGTGGGTTATATCTAAAAATACCTTCTTTGCTACAAATTCTTTGGGTTGCAAGTAAAGGAATCCAGCATAACTATCATTTAAACAAAAGGGGATTTAATAACCTGTGCAACTTGAGAGAGAAGGAACTAGAACCAGGCATCATCAGCTTCAAGATGAAACAGAATGATCATTCCCTCTTCCCACAGATGCTTGTCCATCCCATAACTTTCTATGAATTGACTGACTACCTGTTTTTGAGAGCGTGCAGATCCTGGATGCTTAGTATATTTAGGTTCCTGCTACTTACAGGCCTACCCAGAGATCAGCAGGAGAAACATTGTCTGTGAGAAGAAATGTAGAAATGTAGACTCTCAGGAGTAACCTCATCTGCAGGGTCATATCTACATATTAAAGGAGCCCATATGACTGGCATGTGTATTAAAACTTGAGAGTGTTTGTGTTAAACCACCATGGCAGGGGGAGGGAGTTTTTATAATTGACTGGGTGTCATTGGCATTGAAACAAATCTAGGAGTGTGAAGCTAGTGATAGCCCATTAGAACCATTTTTAAAAATTTATTTATTTTATTTTATTTTATTTTTTGAGACTAGGTCTTGCTATTTTTGCCCATGAAACCACAGGCTCACGTTGCCCAGCGTACCATGGACTCAAGCAATCCCCAGCCTCAGCTTCCCAGGTACTGGGATGCCACCATGCCCAGCAATATTTTTTTGGAACTAGGTCTTGCTATGTGCCTCCAGCGGGACTCGAACCACCATCCCTGGCCCCAGTCATGGCTTCCTAGGCTGCTGCTTCCAGATATGCGCCACCATGCCCCGCCCTAGAGCCATTTAGTGTGATGCAACATAATCAAGAAGACCTATATGCAGGGGACAAGTAATCTATTATTGCTACAATTGACAAATAATTTAGGTCAATTGCTGCAGAAGTATTGAAAACAACTGCGGATCTTCTAAGAGGGTTGTGGTGGAATTGGAAGGGAGTGCCTGTGGCTATATTTGGTAAGTCATATTGTTGGGGGAACAATGTGGCCTAAATGAACTGACTCTGCTGATGTTTTATGGACTCCCCCTCTACCTCTATGCTGGCGATCCCAGGTGCCCAGGACTACAATTCCCATCATGACATGAGTCTGCCATGACTTTTGACTTCTTGTAGAGCCGGGGTCTGTTGGGACCTGTGGTGGAGTCAAGCAGGCTTGCCTGGTATAAAATGGAACACATATGGGCTAGAAGGGAGCTTGGCTTTTCCTGTCTTCAGCATGCACTTGTTACCACTAGGATATTATTAATAAACGAATCTCTATGTGCTCCACTTTTTCTCATTTCCCTTGTAAACAAATCTCCTAGTGACCATTCTATGGATTCCTGCTCTTTGGTCAGGTTCTGAGTTTTTTTAAGCACTTGGGTGAGGACTCACACTCAGGTCATCTCAATACCCTTTGGGGTTGCTTGTTAACAACACCTATTTGTCACTATCCTAGTCTTTATGACAGAAATCTGCTGGCTTCAGAGTGTAAGAAACATGTACCCCTAATTTCATGACTTTGGTTATCTGCCTCAGGAAATTTGCCTAATGGGCTTTTGTCTTCTCTATTGCTGCCACACGGCATCCCTCCTTTCTGTGTTTGGGGAATTCCTTCTTTTGGTGACCTCCTGGGACATCCAGTCCCCTTCTGTCATATGAAGAAAATGCTGTTGATGTGCATTCCCAGGGTTCCCTGCAGTTAGCAGAATGGGCATGTGGGCTGTCAAGAGGATGCTTCAACTCCTAAAACGGAATCAAGAACCAGTGGCCTTAAAAATGCTGAGATGATGGAGGATTTTCTCTTCGCACCAACAGCGGTACCATGAAGTTAAATTCTCAGGTCTATAATGACAGCAACACAAGCTGAAACACTTATCACTTCAGGGCAGTGACAACACTATCTTTTACCAATCCAGGGCTGTAATTTTGTGTGCTGGTTCTTGGAAATTGAATAATTGCTGCTGAAATTAGTCAGTTTATTGCTTGCTTATGCCTAGGATATACTATAGGTATTGATTG
The DNA here is from genome assembly GCA_004024945.1 of Uropsilus gracilis. NCBI lineage: Eukaryota > Metazoa > Chordata > Mammalia > Eulipotyphla > Talpidae > Uropsilus > Uropsilus gracilis. The sequence continues at coordinate 126,530 of PVHY01000303.1, read as the reverse complement.
GTATCCTCACCAAGGTGTCTAAGCTTAGAACCCCTGTACTTTTTATTCAGCTGCCACCATTTAAAAATTTCTAATAATTAAACAGAGAACTGCCTTTTATTTTGGTTCTTGGCTCCACAGTGTAGCTAGTCCTTTTGCCAAACAATGTCGGTTGATGATATCTGTGTCTATTTTACAAAACACAAGGAACAAAGAGTTGTGTTCCCATCAACTACCTTCTTGGCACTTCTAATCCTCCAGGATGCTACAATTACTATAGATTCAATTGTACACTTGCAGATGGTAGCACAATGTACCATCATCTTCTTATAGCATCATGACCCTCTCTACCATCTCCTTGTCAGTCTATGAGCAGACATAATATATAATAATATATTTTTATTTTTAATAATATAATCTTATTTGCTCCTCATCTAAGCCCTGTAGGAATTGTTATTACTGCTATTGTCATTATCATTGCAAGGACTTGGACCTAGGAGGTCACGGCCCAAATGGACTCTTCATTGTAATGAAGTTAGAGTTTAAATACAGGATGACATGAACAACTCCTTTCAGTTGCTTCATGGTTTTTTTCATGAATAAGAACTTTCAGAAATTTCATACAAATGGCTCACAAAGCACTGAGATAACAATTAGCTGACCCACATCACATCCAGCCTGATTCTACCAGGAATTTTTCTAGAGATAGGGGAAAATGTCTGAAACAGTACAACCAAGTCACTCTGTTTACATACCTGGAGATTTTTGAAAGTAGCAAATTTATACTCTCATTGTTCTTAGGACAGGAGGGAGAACTAGATGGTTACTTTCTGCTTCTTTTTATCTCTGCAATTTTATTTATTTGGAAAAGGATCCTTTATGTGCATTCTGGCTGCCACAAAATCTTTACAAACATACTTAAAATAGTTTCAGCAAGTCTGACAATACAAATGCTTTTGAAGACATAACCACCAGGTACAATCAGACACTTAGTGTGGAGAGTTCATGGCAGTGAAAATAAATGTAAGCATTAGAAACACTGAAATGGTTCAAGTGTTTAGACAAATATTTGATTATCTCTTAAGCTCTAAAATAAATATTTCCAAGTAATGATTGAACAAAATTTCTACTTGGAGAAAGCTCATTATTTTTAGAAGTGAGATTTATGTTGGAAGGAACTCTGATGAAATATCATTTTTTTTGAAATTGGAATACAATTTGAAAACTGCCATGTGGCATTTGTATAAAATGACTAGTAACTCACTTAATCTCTACATGGATATAGGTTCACAAAAATAATCTTGTTCCGTTGTTCCATGATGATGATATTCTCTAATATCTCAACTAATTTTTTTCTGTCAAAAATATTAAGAAATAGTCACTTTTTAAAATAACTTATTTGATATTATTACTATGGTACAATCTACCAAAAACTTTTGGGAGAATCAGCAAATCTTACAAGGATAAAGTAATAAACTCCATTAAGGGAAGAGGAGAATAATTGTTTGTAGTTATAGAATCAAGAAATAGCAGTGTATATAGTCAGATGGAATTTCATCATTACCTGCTTCTTCCTCATGGTGAGAAAGTTTGGTTGGAGGTGTTGTGTGAATCAGAAATCGGGTCTGTGAAGACTCTGGCCACAGGGATGGACAGGGGGACACGTGACCAGCCCCACCGACTTCCCACTCAGAAGCATCTGCGCTGTTCTAGTCCACCCAATGCTGTACTTCCATTGTCTGAAAATTCTTAGCAATTCTTGTACAAGGAGCCCTATTTTTGCCCTGGCTCAAATGTATGTTGACTAACCCATCCCCTGTGAATGAACACAAGCATCCAGATTGTGAACACATACAGATTAATTTGCTATCTAAAATAGGAAATGAACTATTTTCACATAAGCCGAATATTCTTTCCCCTTTTCTGGTTTTATCTGGAGACAATGATTGTGATGTTCACGAACACAATATCAGAAGGAAATTTCATGGAAGTCAGAGATTCCTTTTATTTTGCCAGTCTTCTTTTTTTCTAAGTGCTTTGGAACTTAATAATAAGTCATGTCTATGCATGTTGAACATTTTGATTTATATTTCCTATTACATTTTACCCTTAAGAAAGTTATTGCGATGGGTTTTTAAAGTCATCCTTTATGAAGCATTAAAATGTGAACTCTAGATATATTCTTTAAATCACAGAAAGGTCAGAAAATAATGCTTATGTAACATAATAAACTTGGTAAAGACGTAACTTGGACAAGAAAGGAAAATGTGATTGTTTCTGAAGGGCTTGGTTCACAAAGTTAAAAACATTATGGTTTTAGTATTTGTTCATGTTTACTGAAGCTTAGTTTTGGTATTTTAATAAAGAAACTTTTTTTTTTTCATTTTGGCATGGGATCGGGAAATTAATGGGGGAGGCAGGAAGGTCAAATGTGGGTGAATACAAGACAGAGCCACCATTTTAAGTCCCTGGCAAACTTTTGTCTTTGAAGTGAATGAGTGACCCTGGGAAGATAAAGTCATCTGGTAGCAGGAAATTACAGGACATCTTTCTAAATTACAGAGATAGCTTGCTGCAAAACAAGCAGTCAGAGTAGTAGCAGCAATTGTAGCCTATTTTTATTATGAACTAACCTTGTGTCTGGTGGGGATTCAGTAATTGTATGAAATATTTCAGTTGATCTTCAAAACAGTCTCATGATCTGGTTCTATGCTTAGCTCTTTATAGACTGGTCAAAGCTGGAAACTTTGTTGGGAAAGGAATACCGAATAGTCTAATTCCAGAGTCCAAGTTCATGACTAATATAAGTTGCATCGTTGATAAACAGTTATCATATTAACTGCCAGTTACTGAGGGCTTAGTATGTGCTGAGTGCTTTATAATCATTTATAATACTTCACAGTATGAATATATTCTTTCATTTTTTTTCCCCAGTGGGAAACTAAAGCCTCACAGTGCTTGGAGTTACTTTCACCTGCACAAACTTTTAATGGTTTAACACAACATAGGTTTATTTCCTTCCAGATTTGGAGGTTAAAAGTCCTCAAATCAGTTTCAGTAAATTCATATTCTTTTAATTTCTGCTTTGATCATCATAGCTTCATTTTTGACTTCTTTCTCATCTGCTCTTGTAAGGACTCTTGGATAATGTTGAACACATCTGGCTAGTCTTGGGTATCTCTCCATCTCAAGATACATAGTTTGATTACTTCTTCAAAGTCCCAGTGCCCCATGTGAGATGATTTGGTTACAGATCTCAGTGACTAAGAGGCACATATTGTGACAGGGTCATTATTGAACCTAATCAGTTTCTCCCAGGTCACAGAGCTGTACTAGAGAGTTAGATCTTCATATCTGTAGGCTTCAAATTCACATTATTTCTTTTCCTTGTATTAATTGTAAACTCATCCAGTCATTCAGAGGAACATTTATTGAGATAATAAAAATGAGTCAGACACTATGTTAGGCACTGAAATAAATATGAAATACATCATGTGTTTGAGTCATCTTTGGGCAACTGACTTATTAATCTCTGTTTTTTTTTTTCAGTAGTCAGGACATTAAAGATTAATAAGCTTAAATAATAAATAAGATAAAATAAACTCAGAGAATAGGTATTTTTAAGCTCTAGCCAGTTTTTTATGTTAAACATTTTCTACTATTTCTTCTTCCAGAGACTAAACCAGGTGGAAATTTCAGATACTGTATTTAAAGACATTTTTCCCCCTTAGTAAACTAGAAATGTTGGCTAGAAAGAAGGTAGATATGCAAAAAACATTGAGTTCCATTTGTTTTTTAATGTTTGTGAGATTATTTTTCTCTCCTACTGAAAAAGCAGTGGTTTAACTTTGGGTTTTAGAGGGACATACATATCTACCCTGAGCATTTAGTCAAGTGGTCTGAATTGCTGCTGCCATCACCAGATGTGGGTTTGAACATCGGAAGGGTGTTTAGCTAGGCCAGAACATCTTTTGTGAATCTTTTATGAACCAGTGATTCCAAATACCCATGAAAGTCACTACGAATGCAGGCCTGGCTAGGAGAAATGCAATGCTCTCATTGGCAGAGCATTAACTAAGTTCTCTTGAGAAGCAACTCTTGATTTTTTTGATCTTACTAATAGCTTAAATTCTTCAACATGACCTTTAGATGTTCCTAATACCTGCATTGCCTATCAGAGATTGGGTGGTCTCTGAATCTAAACCAGATGTTTTATGCAGTTCAATATTCTTTTAACATCAAGTTGAAGTTGTTTATTGCAATTTCAAAAGACCAAAGTAAAGTGAACAAGCAGATGACTTGTAATGATTTCTACTTCTACTTGCTACACAGTCACATCCCCTCTCAACGCTTGCCTATGATTATAAAAGAATTTTCTTTGTTGAGATAATTGGGAAGAAAAAGAATGAGCCTATGGACTGATGGTTCTGGACTAGTCATTTCTGACTTGTCATTTCTGACTGGTACAAAGCTAAATTATACTTTTAGAGATGACTCTGGGATGAGAATGGGGAAGAGGAATTCTGTCTGTGGACCAGGACAATTCATTGTCTAATTTTTCTGAAAGGAGAAATGGCCTGACAAATGGATCTATACTCAGAATATTATCCGAAAATTGTATAGAGTAACAGTGGAGGATTAGTGACAAGGACACTCCAGGAAGCGGTAGGTTGATGGTTCTTTTGGGATGTGAAAATATTTATGCTTCATAAATCTGCACATATACAGTGGCCCACTGCAGAAAAAGATCTCAGTGATCAAGTAGACAAGAAGATTTGTTCTATTATTTTCCCTAATTACCTATGTGCTTGTTATATACAAGGTAGTAGGATGACTATAACCAAGAGTCATAGATTGGGCATGACTTGAACAAATCTCATATGATAGCTGAGATGGACAACTAGTCATTGTTAGTTATGGTCATACAGAATTTTATAGCAAGGGAAATGGTGGCATCTGGATTGTAAGGGAATGAGTAGTGAGTGATTTGGATTTTTAATATATGGTATTGGTGGTTTGAACTACATCTGAAAAATCTCCAAAGGGACAGTCCTGGTTTGGATGCTATTTTTGCCCATGGGATTCCCAAAATGGACCCTCTGGTTTTCACAGAGACCTTGAGAGATACAAAACATAGTTTACTTTTTCATTCTCTCTCTTCTCTCTTTTCTCCCCCCCTTCTGCCTCTCTCTATGTGTCTTTTTTTCTATCTGTCTTCCATCTCTCTCATCACTTACCTTAGGATGGTTGCCATATTGTCCTATGATGAAGGATCACATGGCCAGGGATTGCACTTTCTCTCACTAGTTATATGAATTATGAGGAAGCTGGAAGCAACTCCATCAACCTCACTCAAACTTTCAGATGATGCCAGTTCTATGCCATATTGACTACAAACTCCTGAGAGACTCTAGCACAATCACTAAGCTACTTCCTAACGCTTGATCCATAGAAATATTAAAATATGTGTTTGTTGCCTTAAGACATCACAGTTTGAGACTCCTGGTTATATGGCCATAGATAAATATAAACAGATGCAATGGAATGGGGGAAATTCCGAGGTGACTATGGAGGTACTGTACAATGAATTGGTAGAAAAGTTGAGTCTCCAGGTTCTCTGAACTTCAAGATCTTTGCATGTGTTGCCTGATTCACTCCTTATCCATGATTTCTTTCTGCTGCATGAATCCAGTGCGATCACCAAAGAAACAGATTCATGAAGTTGCCTGTGTGTCTAATTCCCTAAGGGAATTAGATGGAGCCGCCGTGCAAGCTACATTATAGCCAAGCAGTCAGGTTGACACTGGACATACTGTCCCTCAGGTTCTATGTCCTCTACTAGAGACTTACAGAACTGGTAGTATATAAAGAGCCAATCAGATATTACCAAGAGCAAAGGCATTATTCTTCGCTTCTATAAAGCTGGGGAATTAGGCATAGGCTATGGAAGTCTCACACAATGGCAATAGACTACCTGGTGAAATAATTACTTATCTCAAGAGATTGAGACTAGAGATTATAATCACCAGTCATCACTCAGGCTGTATTCTCTGTTCCCCACACCCCATTCCTTTCATTTTTTTTCTGAATATCCCCTAAAACATGCTCCTTCCTATGCTGTTTCAGGAGAGTGAATTGTCACTACCTTTAGAAGGGCCTTGGCCCAGTCTCCCAATGATCTCATCTCAGTTCTTAAGTTGTATGTGAATTTAGCATTACTGGAGTGAAATGAGACCATGTGATCAAATTCTTCATCTCTGTTAATTTCTGAGCCATTTTAACAAATTCTTGTTCTAACTTCTTTGTATTCTCCCTCTTCAACTCTTTAAGTACAATACTTACAATGAGTTTGAGTTATGAAGGATTATTGAACTACAGTTCTGTTAGCAATGTGAGAATGGATCATCAAATGGTCTAGCAGCACAGCCATAGTCACCTGATTACACATGATATTTGAAGTAAACTGTGCAGAGGAACATGGGAAGAATGAAGAAAAAAGAGTCACAGAGAATTGAATGTTGTATCCCTTGGCAGGGAATTGAAGACACAGATAATTTTCATACAAGTCACATGTTATAATTACTACTTAATATCCTTCCCTTACCAGAGTTACGCCCCCCCCCCAAAATTGCAATAATACATACTCATTTTCAATTGCAGTTCTTATTCTGAACTATGGAATATACAGAAGTTCCATTACAAAGTATTGACAGAGATAAAAACCATAGAATTTTTTCTAATGCACTTGCTAGGTAATTGTGCACTGAAAAAAAATCAGTTTGGTTTTAATAAAGCAGAATTTTAAAAGTTTCATTAAGGTTGAGGAGTCAGGTATCACTATTGAAAGCTAATAGTCAATTTTTCGAAGATGGAATAATTGAAAATTTTAATCTCTTTGTATAGAAATGAGCACAAATAATTTCTATTCTTAAAGAAATATCTTTACTGTGAAAGCATAATTTCAACACTCACGAAGAGAGAAAGCAGTCCCAAATCCCTATGAAATCAAATTAAGTCAGCAGGATGGTTGTGTGAGAAAATGAAAAGAAGACAGATAGAACTTGTCAAATGTGTTACTCATGAAAATGACTTAGAAAATCTAATATGAGATTCTAATATAAATGAATATTTTATTTTATTTATTTATTTATTTGAGACTAGGTCTCGCTATTTTTGCCCATGGAACTGCAGGCTCTTGTTGCCCGGGGTACCACAGACTCAAGCGATCCCCAGCCTCAGCTTCCCAGGTAGCTGGGATTACAGGTGCATGCCACCATGCCCAGCTATATTTTTGGAACTAGGTCTCTCTATAAGCCCCAGGCGGGACTCGAACCGCGATCCCTAGCCCCGGCCGCTTCATAGGCTGAAGCTTACAGGCATGAGTCACCATGCCCGGCCTTAATATAAATGAATTTTATGGACAGAAACAAATTATTCTTGGGAAGAAAAGTTTAAAAATTCAAAATTAAAAAAAACTTAAAACATTTTTATTTATTCTAGTACAGCAAATGAATATCAGGAATTTATCTTACTGTAAAAGTCTACAAGTTGGAGAGTTACACCATTATGGCAGTGGTGGTGGGCAGAATAATAGCTCTCAAATATGCCCAAGCCTTAGCACCAAATCCTGGTACTACATTACCTTACAAAACAAAAGAAACTGAACAGGTGTGATAAAAGGAACAGACCAGGAAATAGGGAGATTATATGGATCACTGGTGGAGACTTGATCTAATCATGACTTCTTAAGGGAGGAGACTTATTTTTATTTATTTATTTATAATTCTGTTTTCTAATTGATTATATATATATATACATACATACATTGTCATTGTCTACCCCAAGGTTCTCCCACCACCTTAATACCCATGAACCATCTTAATCTCTTGTGCCCATCCCTCCCCCAATTTTACTCCCCACACCCTCTCTTGCTTTATGCTTCAGTTCTGGTGACAGTTTTAAATTATTCTTGTCCATCTGTTTGTTTTCCCTATATCCCGCATCTAAGTGAGACCATCCAGTATTTCTCCTTTTCTGGCTTATTTCTGCTAACATAATTCCCTCTAGCTTCATCCATGTTGCTGCACATAACATAAGTTTTTCTTTTTTGATTGATGACTAATATTCCATTGTGTACATATACCACAACTTTCTGACCCACTCATGTGTTTTGGGGCATTTGGATTTCTTCCATATCCTGGCTATTGTAAATGGTGCAGCAGTAAACATCCGAGGAGAGGTGTCCTTTTGAATTAGAGTTTTTGTAAACTTTGGGTAGATTCCTAGAAGTGGGATTGCCGGATTGAATGGGAGTTCCATTTCCAGTAGTTTGAGCATTCTCTATACAGCCTTCCATAGTGGCTGGACAAATTTGCATTCCCATTAACAGTGAAGAGTGGACAACTTCTATGTGTTATAAAATAATGATTTCTAGTAAAACTGGAAAGAGAAAGAGCAATAAATAAATAAATAAAAGTTAGAGAACCTTTCTAGATTGGATCAGAAAGAAATCAAAGGAAGAAAGATTTGGGGCTTGGGAAGGACTTAACCCACCATTGATTAATGATTTTGAAGATGTAGTGGTTTTGAAGATGGAGGAAGAGGACTGAGAGCCAAGGAATGCAGTAAGTCATCTCTAGAAGCTAGAAACAATGCTCAGCCGAGACCCAGCAGGGAAAGGGAACTATCAGTCCTACAACTGCAGGGATCTGAATTCTGCTAACAACCTGAATGGACCATGAAAGGGATCCTTCTCGAAAGCTCCCAGAAGGAAACACACTATTTGATTTTAGGTCGGTGAGAACTGTGTTAGATTTCTTTAACAGGACTGTAAGATAATACATTTCATTTTTAAAACACTGTTTATGCTAATTTGCTTGAGCAGCAATGGAAAACCATACAGCCAATTTATTTGAAATATGTATAACTGTTAAATAAACTGCCTTCAGTAATTCTCCCAGTCTACACAGATTTTAGTAAAGCCCTATATATATTTTTTGATAGTGCTGACTTTCACCCCAATTAAAATCAAATTCAATTCAAATCCTAAAATAATTACCATTGCTTTGAATTCTCGTTAAACTAAAAAAGGTAAAGTTCATGTTTTCAGTTGTTATTCCAGATCACCCTTCTCCTTCAATTTTTCTCCTATGTGCTACAGCATATTTGGAGGAAGAATTTGTTCTCACCATTTCTGTCACGTGATGATGGGATGGACTCTGTGCTGCTTATTCATGCGGCTCTGATGGTTTTCTAGACTACGCTAAGACTGACCCGCAAGGTCATTATGCATTCCCTTCAATCAAAGAATAAGAATTCAGCTTAACTCAGTTTCAGTGTACACAGTATAGTATAGTGGAATGCGAAGTACTTGAAATCGCTTTGGTTGAATGCCAGCTTCATCTATGTGTGTGTCAGTATTGTATAACCATCTCATTCTCCTGTGCAATTGTAATGTAAACAATCCTTGTTGCTAATTTTTTTTTTTTTTTTGAGACTAGGTCTTGCTATTTTTGCCCATGGAACTGCAGGCTCATGTTGCCCGGGGTACCATGGACTCAAGCAATCCCCAGCCTCACCTTCCCAGGTAGCTGGGATTACAGGCACGTGCCACCACGCCCAGCTATTTTTTGGGACTAGGTCTCGCTGTGTTGCCCCGAGCATGACTCCAAACGCGATCCCTAACCCTGGCCGCTTCATAGGCTGAAGCTTATAGGCAGAGCCACCGTGCCCAGCAGTTGCTAATTGTTAATTATCAGGGCCACCAATCTGCACAGGTTCTTGATTGATTCTAGCAGGTACACAGACACACCAGGCAGGGCAGGGCCAGGACTAGGGTGGGGCCAGTGGTGGGTAGGCATGCATGCCCCCCCAAGTCCACCAGCTCCCCAGGAATTTTACACACTTTTTCTCTGGACTCTCTTTCACTAGTGTTCTCATGTGCTCTCTCTCACACTCCCTGTTCACATTCTCTCTTGTGTTCCTTTAGCCCCCTCTCATAGGCCCAGGTGTGCACACTTACACATGTGCAAATCCCCTGAGCTGCACACTCATGAGGAAGATGCAGTACCACAGGTGCTGGTCATACATGTTAATGGAGGAAAAAGCTTAACCAAATCACTCTACAGCCAGCCAACTCTCTGAATCTCTTTTCCTGAATTTTCTATGTGACAGAGAAATAAGATTTACCTTCACGGTGTGGTGACACACTTCTGAAGGTGTATTCCTTAAAACACATGGTGTATGAACCAAAATTACCAAAATTTAAAAAATTAAAAAGAAAATACTATCTATCTTCAAACTGTTCTGGTCATTGCTGGTTTCCCTATCCACTTAGGAAGTGCTCCACTAGACTCTGTAGGCTTTAAATTCAATTTAGAGGAAGAGGCGCCTGACAGAGCGGTGTGAACCTTACTGATTCTGAGGGTGTGCAGAACTGTGCGTGTTGTTGACTAAGATCATCAGAGGTGTCCCTGGGGCAGGACTCAGGATAATGCAATTGAACTCTGGGTCTCTAAGTGTCGGTAAGATCATATTAATAGCCTTTCCTCAAAAACATTTTTCACCCGTGCCCTCACCTGAGTAACGCAGTGTTTACTGCAGCAGTTTTTAACTCTTTAGGTCAAAGAGTAGATCTAATTTAAGCAAAATGATGGTTTTGTTTCCAGAAGGGTTTTATGTACCAGAATGGCACTTAGAACCTCAAAATAGGGTATTACAGTCTCAGTATATAGATTTGACAGAAAAAGTGAGGGCATCAAGGTATTTACTTCTGTGTCTTTTCCTCTTATTCTACTTTAGCTTAATTCTTTCCTTTTTCTCTGGATGCTAGACACTGGATTCTATCACATCTTCATTCTGGCAGAAAACTTTGCTTGACACCAACTTTCAACATTTGTAAAAAGTGTATTTTACAGATATACTCAGAAAGACATTTATTATTGGCATTTATGTATGTATGTATGTATGTATGTATGTATGTATGTATGTATTTATTTTTAATGCAGGCAATATTAGGAGACCCCCATCAGTTCTAATTGCCACCATAGAGCACCAAGACCAAAATTTGCTCATAGTCCATTGTGCTTTCATTACTCTTTGTTCTTACCCCTTCCCCCCACCTTTCCCCCTCAGGATGCCAGAAAGAGTCAATTATCAGGTCAAAAATCCCTGGGCAAGAGCAGTAAACTGGAACAATTTGAACAACTGAAAGAAAGTGGTATCAAATTGTAGTTCAAAGTATAAAACAAATATCCATTAATATTTACTAAAATACATAAACAAGGAAAGAAAAGACAGATTTACTGTACAGAAAGATTCTAAATTATTTATTAGATAGTATGTACCTAATGAGATGGAATAGGACTCTCTATCATTTTCCGCAGTGAGTTTATTCCAAATAAGGCTGTATGAAAAGGGGGGAGGTATAATTTCACAGTGAAAAAAAGCCAGAAAAATATCTCACCATAGAAAACTGACAAACTTGACCTCAGCCAGGTAATCAATGAACACCAATGGAGATAAGTCACTGATAGTAAGTACTCTTAACATGATGTGATAAGATTGATAGTTTACCTTTGTGGTCTTTCTTTTCAAAATGCATAATTCCAAGTTTATCATGATGAAAACATCAGAGAATTATCTTTCGAGGAGCATTTTGCAACCTAACCAGCAAGAATACCAAGGCCATTGAAAACAAGGAAGAGAGCCAATATTGGTTCATTAATTGCAAATATATACTGTACTGATGTAAGTTGCTAAGACTAGGGGTCACAAGGTGTGGTTATAGGGTGCCTTTACAACTTTTCTGTCAATCTAAAAACATCCTTTGAGAAAGAATTAATGAACTTATTTGGTGCATAAATCTACCTTGAACTAGTCAACAGGGATCAACAGTGATGAGGTTAAGCTACAGAACGTTGGAACATGGGAGGTTATTGTAGTCATAGGCACATTGAGGTGACTTTATCTTGAGTGTGTGTGTGTGTGTGTGTGTGTGTGTATGTGCTTATGCATAGAGAAGAAATCCAAGCCAATTGGCAGATAATTGGATGGATATTCACAGATGCTAACTTCTTTCCCTACCCACGTTACTTCACAGGGTTATTTCGTCCGTGGCATTCTTTAATTTTTCTACTCCAGCTCCCCTTCTACATCATATGAGGTTGATGTCTATTGCACTAACCAGGCCTAGTGTACTTGCCTAGTGTCTTGGCCCACTTTGTGACTTCACTGCCAAGGCCATTGTTCAACGCACTGACTCTTTATTTTATTTTATTTTATTTTCTTGAGACTAGGTCTCGCTATTTTTGCCCATGGAACTGCAGGCTCCCATTGCCTGTGGTACCACTGACTCAAGCAATCCTCAGCCTCAGCTTCCCAGGTAGCTGGGATTACAGGCATGCACCACCACACCCAGCTATTTTTTTGGGACTGGATCTCTCTGCATTACCCCGAGCGGGACTTGAACCATGATTCCTAGCCCCAGCTGGTTCATAGGCTGAAGCTTACAGGTACGAGCCACTGTGCCTGGCTCTCAAGGCACTGACTTAAAGGTTTTAAAATATTGCTAGAAAAGAAAAGCTTATAGAAACTTTGAGAGATAAAGATGAGAAATCAAGCAGAAATTAGAAAAAAGCTGAAAAGTTACATAATTTGGGCAAAAAAAGATTAGAGCTCTTGAATTTTAGGAAAAAAAAAGGACAAAAAAGTGAAATGGAGAACACTGTCAAATAAAAAATACTAGGTGGTTCCCAGTGCTGACACTGGCAATTAAAGACTGAACTGAGTTTGCAGCACTATGAATGAAGACATATCCCTAGACACATCACTGTGAAAATTCAAATTCCTAAGAATAAAGAGTTTCTCTTGAGAAAAAATGTGACCTAGAGAGAAATGACAAGTCTGGTATCACCTTTTCCATCAACCATGTTAAATATTAGAAGACAGTGAAGAAATAGTTTTGAAATCCTAATGAATAATGTCACACGATTCATAAAATATTTCCTGTACCCTTGAAAAGAAGGTTATTTGAATTTGGACTAAATCCAAAAGAAGAAGAAAATTAAGACAAAAAAAAAATCCTGGCATCATTGAAATAGTGGCTTCAATATGTTGTTAAAAATGACAGAAGTAAATTTTCAAATGCCTACAAATTCCAGGCAGATACTTAAGGGGAGTAAAGTATGTGGGAGAGGTAGTAGGGCTTGGTAAGGACTGTGGTAAGGTAGAGAACATGTCTACTGCTCGCAGAAATTAGTGACTCCAGTCCATCCTTACTACATAGGAATACTAGCCTAGGGTTGCCAGATAACTTTAACTATTGATGGGCAATCGCCACATTTTAAAATGTGGTAAAAAATTCCAAAGACTTACAAAGATTATCTATGCTAAACCACCTTTCTTTTCTGCAAACCAGATGAAACAATAATTTTCTGCAGACTAGATTTGACCTCTTGATGTGCAATTTGTAACTTTTTTATTAGCTGATTTTTAACCAGTCTTCAAATTGGTTAAAATACTGATGTTTTGTAATTCTATAGGGACATATGAGAATTAAGATCATTAAGTCAGGGTCACCTATTAATAACTTTGGTATATTATTGCTATTTGAATAATATATTGTGGAATTTTTGCACAGAATAGAAGGTAGTCATGTTCTGTTTTTGAATTATTATTAAGGGATAGTCACTCTTTTCAGTTATTGAGAAAGAAAAAGGGCTTTGAAGACTGTAGTCTATATATGAGAAAGCTTTTAGAAGTCCTGTAAGGAGAGCTTTTATAAAATGTTAATGCACACGTGTGGTAGATGGTGGGGATCAACAGGATAAACCCCAGTGGGGTCGTAACTCTGGACTAGATTTATGGGACTCAACACAATCACCAAGTGTATTACTAAAAGGATGGTAAAAGCTTATGTAAGGAGCCAACTTTCAGTCACATGACCTGATCTGGGGAAGAGATAAAAGCTTATATGGATCTCCTGGAAGGCTGCCAATACTTATCTCCATAATACATGATAAAACTCTGACAGTAAACTACTCTTGGGAGTTTGGTATTAAATTAGAAAGGCGGCAACTCTCCTTTCTGTTGTTTTCAGATATCCAGGCACAGCTTTCTAATATGCTGCTAATTTAGAAGTCAGAAGATGAAAGTTCTATTTTAATATTACTACAACACCTCATCTTTTCTGTCTCCATTGAAACAGTTCAGAATTATGGAAATATTAATGTGTGATATGTCTCACTATACTAAAAGTTTCTCAGGATAATATCAAACATGTGTATTAAAGATTATGTTAGAAATATCTCTCCCTTTATGGAAAAATATGTAAATACTTTGGTTACTCTAGGTACCTCATGTACATGGGATTAGACTACATGTATATATGTTTCTGTTCTTTATTTTTTGGTTGAAATAAATCTGATTTTGTAGCAATATGCAACTTCCAAGATGACTTTAGTTTTCTCTTATGTTTTTTATTCTTTTTAAAAATGTCTGTTATATCAATTTAATAAACTAGTCCTCTTGAATAGTGATTCTGTATGAAGAAAAACCAGTTCAGGAACAATAAGTAAAGAAAGTTTCATGGGAAATATTGGGAGTTGACATCACTAATCACCTTGGAAATGCTAATCAATGAAATATCACCTCACACCTATACCTGCATCTCTCTCTCACTCTATTTTCCATTTATTTGATATCAACTTCTATATTATCCTTTAATTTCATCATGTAATTTCATACCTTTGGCACTCCTATGAGATATTAAAAACTCACTCCACATTATACAATATATATTAAGTGAAAAATTCTTACTGAGATTGTTTTGTGTTGTAGAAAATGATCAAAAACTGAATGTCACATGAGAACATCATGGACAGGTCAGAGAATTTGGAAGGGAACCTGGTAACTAAGGCAGAAGTGTTTCCAGGAATATGGCAGAAGATTGATGTTAGATCCATAAAACCAGCTCTGATAAATAAATTTGATTAGCCAATAGCATGACTTAAAATATTTTAATTATATGCATATGATTATAATTATATACAATTTTAGTATAAAATTGGGGAGATTTTAATAAAGATTCAATATCTTATCCATACAATCTGCCAACAGTGGTTATACATCTCCCTGGTTGCAGCCAGACAGATGCATATACATACTTCTCACCCATGGTATTCTACTCACTCATATTTAATTTAATTTGCAGAACAAGTTCACAGAACACAATCTAAATACATTAATTTTGGAATAGATGCTTAGAGCGCTACATATAGAATGACAGATCCAAATATCCAGATTTAAGTTATAGGGAGTCTTCACAGATATCTAGGCTACAAACTCAAAAGAGGCATTATGGGAAGGAAAGCCTTGTTCTGTGGATTCCAAGGGAAGCACACTAGGGAGTTTTGTGGGAACCTTCAAAGAGGAGAGATGCCAAACTGCGAAGACTTCTTTTCTAGCTTTCCTTTTTCTGGGAAAGCATGTCAGCTACTTTTAGCATCTTTTGTGTATCTGCTTCATTTGTCCATTTCTTGAGGTCAAAATCTATTTCTAATATTACTCCCATAAGCTCTTACAATTCCATTTTTTACTATATATATATATATATATATATATATATATATGTATTTTTTTTTTACATCATTGTGCATCCTGGGGAAACTCTTACAATTCTAACCTAATCAAGTACCACCAATCAATTGATTATCAATTTTGAATCCCAATTCCATGTTCTCAAGAGCGAGAATCTGATGACCAGTCTCATGCCCACTGAATCAGAACTCTGCATTAGCTGTGCCTGAAGTAGAGAGTTCCAGGCAATTTTCACTCCAAGTCGACAGTCTTAAACCCTATGATAATCGAGATCTCCCTGGAGTTCAGCCTGTCTTTGTTCCTTGACTTGTAAGTACAAGAAAGTCAACAGCCCCGGGAGCTAACACCCTGAAACAATGAGGAGTGAGAGACAACAAACAAATGTTCTTGCTTGTCATCCATCTGGATGTAATTCTTTATACTTCTCTGGAAGTCTAAGCAGAATTGAGATCTTTGAGTCCACAATGATAATCTCAGATACATGCCAAAGCACTCAGTATCATACTATGCATATTCCACTACCAGAGATGTGCATATCACCTCCAGATACCCGTTAACGGTACTGATAACGGCTTTGATGCTCATGTGGTCGTTCTGGAGACACATGTGCCCGCACAGTCAGGTGAGTGGGGCTGGGGGCCTCCCGACTGAATATTTGGTGGACTTTTATGAATGTGTGTGATAATAATATCTAGATTGAAGGCACAAGGATGAGTCAGACCTTGAAGGGATCTGAAAACCAAAGGATTTGGTTATTATCCTAAGATCACTGAGGTTTGATGCATTTTAAGTAGAGACTGGGTCTTGCTATTTTTGCCCGTGGAACCGCAGGCTCTCATTGCCCGGGGTACCACAGACTCAAGCGATCCCCAGCCTCAGCTTCCCAGGTAGCTGGAATGACAGGCATGCGCCACCACACCCAGCTATTTTTTTGGAACTAGGTCTCGCTACGGGCCCCAGGCGGGACTCGAACCACTATCCCTAGCCCCGGCCGCTTCATAGGCTGAAACTTACAGGCATGAGCCACTGTGCCCGGCCTGAATCGTTTTGATTTTACTGGGAAAAGTCTTTTGGAGAAGGCGATAAAACTTTTACCTGCAAAGAAATCCTGGGATGTATGTGCTGCAAGGAAAGACAATACTTGGTCACAGATGCCAGAGAAGAGCATGGGAATAGTCAGCTGGTGGGCCACAGTCAGTGAAGTGGCTACTACACAGGCAGTAGTGGTTTTTTTTTTTTTTTTTTTGTTAAAAACAAAAGCTGTGGAGAAGGAATGGTGTGAGAGCAGGAAGGAGAGGGGAGGGGCTTTCAGCTTGTGTCTTGAACTGAATTAGTGTTGGGATTCAAATAATGAGAATAAAGAGAAGTGTCATTACAGAGGTATAGCTGATTAAATTTGTACAGAATTTCCAAAGAATACAGGGTTAAACACTTAGAAGGAATCAAGGGGCAACATTCTTTTATGATTACAATCAGGCACCAACTTGCTGTATGCTCTCAGGAAAGGCTACATGAGACAGTATGGCGATTCTCATTTGCAGGTGATTTTGCTGATGAAGGAAATTTGTAATGTCTGAAGGACCCTTGGTTGGGATGAGGTGGATTGCTACTGGTATCTAGTGTTCAGAGTTCAGGGATGCCTTTTTGCATCTACAAAATGTAAGTCAGGGCTGCACAGTAAAGATTTTTATGGTATAAAATGTTCATAGTGCCAAGGTCGAGATATCATAGATTTAGCTGGAGCCGTGTAGTTACTAGTCTTAAAAATCACTATACAGCAGTTCTCCGGTAATTTTTTTGGGTCGATTATACATTACAAATGTGAACTTAATATTTATTACTATTTAACTCTTTACCTCTAGGGTGAAAATTCAGAAAATATCAATTCGAGTAAAATATATATATAGTGAAAAACACCAGCACTCTTTATATTCTAGAGTCTATACAAAAACTTTTTTATTTTTTCCTCATATTTCTTCACAGTTTTGTACCATTACAAAATGGTCCAAAGGGTGCAATTTCCTGTTTTTTTAATGGCAAGAGGGCAATTCCCTACACACTGGTCCAGCTACTATGGAAAGATGTGTGAAGGACTCTCAAACTACTGAAAAATGGAACTTCCATTCGATCCAGTAATTCTACTTTTAGAAATCTACCCAAAGGATACCAAAGCACTAATTTAAAAGGAAACCTGCACTCCTATGTTTATTGCAGCACTATTTATAATAGGTAGGATATGGAAACAACTCAAATGTCCCCAAATAGATGAACGGATCAGAAAGTTGTGTTATATGTACACAATGGAATATTATCCAACAACTGAAAAAGACAGACATGTCTTTTGTGGCAACATCAATGGATCTGGAAGGAATTATACTAATGGAAATACACCAGAAGTAAAAAGAGAAATACCAGACACTTATATGTGGGATATAGGGAAAGCAGACAAAAGGACAAGATAAAGTTAAAACCGACAACAGAACTTAAAGCACACAGCAAGGGAGGGGGAAGGAGGATGAAACCAGGGGAGGGATGAGCACAAGAGATCAAGGTGGTTGGGAGAACCGGGGGTATACAATGATATAAAACATAAGTATGTGTGTATATAATCAATAAAAAATTTAAAAAATAAAAGTAATAAAGCGGACAATTCTCGTAGTAATTACCATATCTTTACTTTTCTATGCTTTCTACTTTTTTCAAAAAAAATTGAAGTAATATTGATTTGTAACACTATATTTTCAGGGTATTAGGTTTACATCAAATATATGTCATCTACACCACAGCTATCAAGGAACCAATAAACCATCTCACTGCCTGGGTGCCTTGGCTGTTCATATTCTCCTTTTCCTCCTGGTCGCCTTAATTTTACAGTCATATTTTTAAAGGTTTGTTTTTGTCTGATCTGTTGTTTTGTGTCTCTATATTCGACCTATGAATGACACCGTTGGTAGTTTTCTTTTTCCTTCTGATGTCTTTGGATTACTGTCCAGAGGTAGAATTGGGGATCATATGGTATTTTTATTTTTAATTTTTTGAGGCTCCTCTGTGCTGCTTTCTACACTGACTGAATATGCTTTCTTATTTTAAGGTTTCCACTCCTTTTCCTTCTTTTCTCCACCTGGAACTCTAATAATTTTCAATTAGTTCTTTTGATGGTATTCCACAAATCCTGTGGACTTTCTTTAACCCTTATTTGTTTTCCTTTGTTCTGGTTGAATAATTTCAAATTCCCTGTCTACTGATTCAGACTCTTTCTTTTACTTTGCTCATTCAGATATTGATGCTCTCAATTGCATTTCTAGTCTTACTAACTCTATTAGTTCCAGAATTATTTTTTAAATGATTTTATCTCTGTCAACTTCCCATTTTGTTTGTGTATTATTTGCCTGCTTTTATTGAATTATCTTTCTGTGTTTATTCATAGCTCATTGAGTTTACCTGAAATAGTTATTTTGAATTCATTATCAGGTAAATCGCAGCTCTTTATGAGTTTTGAATTGGTTACTGGAAGATTATTGTCAACTTTTGGTGGAGTGGTTTTTTTTCTTTTTGGGGGGTGATTTTATTGTTTGGATTTTTCATTTTCCTTAAAATTTGTTTTCTCTACTCACATTGGAAATAGTCATCTCTTCCAGTGCTTACTAACTTCCTTGGGGAGAGAAATATCATCCATCAGCCCTGTTTGGGATTCCAAGGCTTTCTTAGCCTTACTATGAATACTCATTGCTTATTGCTGAGGCTGCCTTTGGAATGTGGGGGGAATTTGTACATGAGGTGTCTCCACAAGTTCATTGGCAGATCTCTTGACAAGAGTCTGCTCTTCAGCTGGCAGGATTTACTGCCTTTTATGCCTTATGAATGTCCTATGTACTGATAACACCTCCAGCTTCTTTCTGCTTCTCAGTCATGGAGTTCATTATTCTGTACACCTCTCCAGTTTGTCCAAATGGATCTTTGGACATCTTTTGTATTTCATAAATTCTGCAAATTTTTATTTTTCATTTTCATTCTTTTCAAAGTATTTTGTACTTTTGTCCTAAGAGCAGTGGGACATTAAACAAATCAGTATATGCATCGTGGAAGTCCCAGAAGGAAAAGAGAGAAAATAAAGGGAAGAGAGATTATTTGAAGAAATAAAAGCATTTCCCAAATTTAATGATAAATTGTGAGTATAAATATCAGAAAACAATGAATTCCAAGTATGGTGAATTCAAAGACAATCACACTGAAACAGAATGGTGTCGGAAAAAACTGTTGGAAAAGAGTAGCAAGTAATTGCAAACAATGCATCCTTGATTTACTATTTTCCTCATTCTCTCTCCAGGTAATCTATAAGTCATGTCATCTACTTTGCATTCATCCTTATTAAAGTTTTTTGAACTCTTATTATATATTAATACATTTTATTAAAATTGTAACATTTTCATTATTATTTAAAAAGTATTTTGTCTGACTTTTTCTCTTTTCTCCTCTCTTTCTGGAACTCCAATTATACATATGTTCAGTTGCTTGAAGTTTTTCTATAGGTCTCTGAGGCCTGGTACATTTCATTTTCTTTGTTCTTAACTCTTTAGGTTTGATCATTTTGATTTATTTTCAAGTTTACTGATTATTTTTGCTGCCATCTCAAATCTGCTGTGAATTTCTCATTTCAGTTTTAATTTTGAAACTGATCTCAATTTGGTTCATTCTTATAATTTTATTTTTAAATTGCATCTAATTGAGAAGTCATTTGACAATGAGTTATTCTAAATTCCTCTATTTCTTTAATCATGGTTTTCCTTTGAACGTACTTATAATGACTGCTTTGAAATCATGATCTGTTATGTTTAACCAACATCTGGTCACCCTTGGAGACATTTCCTTCTGTCTCCTTCTCTCCCCTTGTATGGGCTATTTTTTCCTGCTTTTTTGCATATCCTGGTTTTTTTTTTTTGGTTAATAAAGAAATATTTTAGATACTATGTTGTAGCATTTTTAGATTTTGATATTTTTACCTGTGTATTGTTCTTGCTGTATGCGCATGTGTGTGTAATAACTTGCCTGGATTAAATATGTAGCGTCCTGCCTCCACAATCAGCATCCTGTGATATTTTTGTTAAACAAACAAACAAAAATCTTGTTTGAAACTGGCAGGCAAATTACAGATCTAAAACAAACAATGGGGAGGGAGGCTGGAGGCCAAAGGAAAGGGTCAAAATAGGGGAGGGAAGAGCACAAGGAATTATGCTGATGGTTCATGGGTGATATGGTGGTGGGAAATTTACAGGGATTATACATGAGAGGAGAAGTCAAATATGTACAAAAATGAACAATGATGTAAGAAAAATAAACTTTAAAAAAATTCTTGTTACCACTTTTAAGCTTGACCTACTAGGGTTTGTCCCCGTAACAGCATAGTTTAGTAGGAAATTTACAGGGATTATACATGAGAGGAGAAGTCAAATATGTACAAAAATGAACAATGATGTAAGAAAAATAAACTTTAAAAAAATTCTTGTTACCACTTTTAAGCTTGACCTACTAGGGTTTGTCCCCGTAACAGCATAGTTTAGTAGTCTGCTAAAGCCCTTCTGGTCTATTCTGCACAGTTGTAGCTTTCTAAATTCTCAAAGCTTTGTGAGAATTTATGGATTTCCATTTGAATGAAATTACAAAGCTATGTTTGTCTCATTTCCCAATCTTTTTGTTAATAATTTTAGAGCGTCTACCACTTTTCTGCTTGTTCTCTTCAGGGGTACAGCCTCAGGAGATCTTTGGCATTCATTGGTTTTCTTTGCTTATTAACTACTGAGATTGCTAGGATTATGGACAATGCCCCTGGCATAGGGTTGTTCAGTGTTCTACTGCAAACCATGTGAATCTGTTCCAACAGCAAATTTGCTGTTTTTTACAATCCAACCTGCCCTCCTATGTCTCTCATACTAGCAAAGGTAGAGAATAAGGGGGAAGGTAGCAGCCCTAAATACAAACTATAGAATGGTCATTGTTATTCTTGGGTGTTTTACTTGAATAATTTGCTTTCATTCAGTAACTAGTCAGTTTCCCAGGATCCTTTAATTGTGTGTGTGACAATTTCTTTAGTTTCATTATTAGGGGGCTTTTTTTGCTGAACTTCTTATTCTATCATTTTGAAAATTCCCTGCTCCACTGAAGTTTGCCATGTTTAAGATTGTTGAGGTGCATAAAAAATAAAAAAGAACATTTTACCTGTGGGTTCTTAAGTATTATATTCTGATCACTAGAAATATATGGATAGCCGGGCATGGTGGCTTGTGCCATAAGCTTCAGCCTATGAAGCATCTGGGGCTGGGGATCATGGTTCAAGTCCCGCTCAGAGCAACAAAGCAAGACCAGTCCCAAAAAATAGTTGGGCGTGGTGGCACGAGCCTGGAATCCCAGCTACCTGGGAAGCTGAGGCTTGGGAGTGCTTGAGTCCATGGTACCCCAGGCAATGTGAGCCTGTGGTTCCATGGGCAAATAGCGAGACCTAATCTCAAAAAAAAAAAAAAAAAAAAAAAGGAATATATGGATACACAGAGACACACATGAATAGGGTGATTGTTCTTCATGGTTTTGGAATAAATGTTTTATATTTATTTTTGAATGCTTTACCCATATCAATTCTAAGATGGAGGTACTGTCGAAAGGTCTTGAAATTATCTAGGTAGTAGAATGAACACTGGACACTTGAGAAACCTTTTCTTCTTTCTTTTTCTTGATGACATTTTACTAGTATAAAGTAAATTTATTCTATCTGAAATTAAGTCTTTAATAGCTGATCTTACAAACTTTCAAAGATTAAATGCCTAGCAATCATTTAGCAAAAAAAATCTGACATTTTATATTTGTCCATGTTCACAAATAAAACAGAATTTCCCCTAATTTGATAGCTTAGAGAGAGGTTAATACAGATGTTTATAGGTACAAAGATGTAATTTTTATTTTTAGAATTTCTTGGTGAAATTGATTTTATCTGTCAGAATTCTGAGGAAAGAACACTTTAATTTAAGAAAATATGCCTGAAAAAGTCCCTTCTACTTAGGAGAAATGAAATTTCACTAAAACAATGGAATTAAAAATTGAAATGTCTTCAAAGTAGTTGTAGTTATAATTGTTTCCACTAAGGTGTGCTAGATCTCCAAATATTATTCATGCTTTTCCGTGTTACCAAATGTACTGCACTGAATTCAACAATGTTTACTTCTTTTCCAGGGCTGCAAGCCCTCTGCCACACAGGAGGCCTTTTGAGCTGAAACAATGGACTGTACACACAGTCTGTAAAAACACAAAAAAGGAGAAGAGATCATTTAAAAAATTTAAATGAGAAATAGTTGCATTTTGCATTGATGATTTTTGTAAACAGACTTGCATGTTACTTTGATTTTGCAGAATAATTTGGTTTGTCTGAGAAATTCTAGAAGGTTAACCTGATAGAAGGGAGTGTTTCAAGCAATTGTTCTTCTAATTAAACTCTTTAATGTCCTATTATTATTTATAACCAGTGTTACAAATGTAAGTTATCTTTGCTTTAATAGCCCATCATCCTGACTCTCATTATTCATGATGATTTAAATCCCCATTGGTTTCTGAGATCATCTAGTGAAATTTGAACAAAAATTAACACTAAAGAGCAGTTTTAAATAAATATTGTAGACAGGAAGTGGCAAAGATTTACAAATACAACAGAAACTTACAGGTAGGTAGGAAGAAAAATACTGTTTTGAATTCAATTTGAATTCAATTTTTTTCCTACTCTCAAAATCACCAACCAGCAATGCCTTTCTTAAAGCTTTTTGTTAGATGCCTCCTACATAGCTGGTAATTTAATGGAAGACTGAAAGTTTTGCCAGCAGAATATGCCAACTTTCCCCACAAACCAAATATGGGTTCTAAGTGAAGGTTCCACATATTTAGTCTGGGAGTTCTCTTATACATGCAAAGAATTTCTTTAGCTCATATAAAATTCTCTTTGAAATGTGTTTTGGAATGTCTCTTCTTTTTCTTTCTGTGATGTCAGTTTATAGACAATTTGAAATTTATCTCCAAATCAACAATATTGTTAATTTTAGCA
Organism: Uropsilus gracilis; assembly: GCA_004024945.1. Lineage (NCBI taxonomy): Eukaryota > Metazoa > Chordata > Mammalia > Eulipotyphla > Talpidae > Uropsilus > Uropsilus gracilis. Next base: position 102,877 of record PVHY01000303.1, on the reverse strand, counting down.
GATTGTCTACTTATATAAATTCATTTCAAAATTCTGATTATATTGACTGATAATTAATCAAGGACTATTTTAGTAGTAATTTCTAAAATATCAACATTAAACTAATCTTAGAGAAAATCTCATATCAACTAGTTCTAAATTGTTGGCATGGTTTATATGTGTAGTCAAAATATAGTTTATATTCAGTTAAACAGTTGGGAATGCACTGATAAGTAACTGCTTACTTACAGGTTGTTTAAAAATATTTTTCTTGAACTGAACTTGAAAGCTTTCCACCAAGATGAATATTTTCTTCATAGATAAAACCTAAGGTCATAGATCCATGGTTAAAATCATCATAAAATATTGCCTTCTATAACTCATAACAAATTTTAAAATATATGTAAGAAGTCTCTTTGTTTGTGAAAAGACTTATTTTTATAAATTTCAAAGTATGGAGAGCATAACTAAGTGAATTTTCAAGTATAAAATGAATTTATGAAAAATTTTATTAGAGTATTGGGAAAATTAACTGTCTTGTCATTCTGCTACCTACCCATCTGGTTATTAGGTTAATGAATAGGACAAATGTAAAACGACATCTGTACTTTTGCTGAGATATGTTGTTTAAATAATTAATAGTAAAATAATCACAAAGCAGTTCAAGACTGTAGTGTTTTTACAACGTTAACCCAGAAACACCTTTCATTGTGAGAACTTTTAAGTTGATTTATTGAAACAATTGTCTTCTTAATTATTGCTCACTAGGTCATGGTGATTAAATACTAGCTCCTAAAATTTTAAATATGGGAATAAGATTTATTAAGTTCATTTTGAATATATCTAGAGGTAGAGGGAATTGGTATATTTTCTAGTACAGATGTTTAGGAATTTTTTTCTTTAAGGTAGTACAAAAATAAAATAGTGCTTGATGTCTGAATGTTAACTTCAAATTGTTTGAAAATATTTTTTAAAAACAAAGAGGGATGAACATTGTATACCACAAGTTAAAAGCTAATGAGGAAAAATGAAGTGCATGCAGAAAACTGTCCAAATACACTAATTACTATAAAATGATACAAAGAGCAAAATGAAAGTCTTCAGCATTTGAAAAAGTAGTTTTTGCTGAATGGAAGTTACTGTGCAACCTGAGGGTAGATGTGTTCGAAACTTAGGAAGACATGCCTCTGGAGCTGGACTTTAATTAAGCTGCAGCATTTCATCTGCTTCAGTTTAGAGTTAGCACATTTATACATATGTTTTCTAAGAAGTGAGAATTGTTAGAAATTTAATTAGAAGTGTGGAAACTTCACCAGGAATATTTAGATCAATTAATGCTCTGGATTGAATTTGGAAAATAAAGTAAAACTATTCCATTTCCTCTTTGACAAGAAAAGAGATAGAGTGCTGGCTCAGTATGTTTAAAGTAAACACAACTCATTTAAAAACATTTAAAATAAAGATAACTCATGTGAATTCTATATATAATGTTTACTGACATTTCTATACAAGCATTACGGCACATTTAGTTACGATGATTTTGCTTGAGTAAACGAGGGTGCTAACTGTAAATTAGAAAACTACCTATTTGCATTTGAAGAGAACTTTTTATACAATTTTTGTACGAAATTTGGGAAATATTGGTTCACATCATTGTCTGTGCAATCAAAGTATACATCTCCCCTAGTAGGTGCTGTCACCACACTGCAACCACTACCAAGATAACTCTTGTTCACTACTGTGGTCCATTATGGCCACTGCCCATTTTGCTCTCCCTTCCCATTCTGGCAGTCTCTTTTCTACAGCCAATTTTCTGGAATTAGTTCTTATTTTGGCATTATTAAGGGTCATTATTATCTGACCCTTTGTTTGGCTTTCCTATATTCCACATAGAAGCGACACCATCTGGTATTTGCTTTTCTCTTTGTGACTTATTTTGCTTAGCAAACCCCCTCCAACTCTATCCATGTTGTAAATGGCAAGCGTTAATCTTGTTTTTGACAGCTATGTAGCATTCCTGTGTGTGTGTGTGCATGTGTGTATGTGCATGCGTGTGTCACATCTTCCAGATTCACTCATCTGCATTTGAACACTGGTTGTTTCTGTAGCTTGGAAATTACATGGTGTTGCAATGATCTTGGGGGAGCATGTTTCCCATTGGATTAGTGTGTTTGTATTTGAAAAGAACTTTGGCTTTGTTCTATGTCAAGGTCATACCAAGAGACTGATGCCTTCTGCACATAGGCATTTCGAACTTTGCTCCAAGGCATTTTTATTATTGAAATGAACAATTCCATAGTTTTGGAGCAGATTTGGAGAAGTTTGGTGAAATGGAGTGGAGCTAAGGCTTGAGGCCTGACAGCCAGGGTCATAGGGGCCTGACACCATGAGGAGGCTAAGGAGAATAGAGATAATGAACACAGACTGATCTTATTTTACCATTTTATAAGGATCACACTGAATTAATGTTTCTTCAAGAAGGAGGAAAATACAGAATGCCCTTGGAGGCTTAAGTAAGGAAGAAGAAAAGTTGAAAAAAGAAAACTACCAAACTGTTTGTGGGCAGGTGGTGGTAATGGTGGGGCCACCTCATGGAAGACATAAATAGTGCAGGTATTATGAATATAGTTTCAGTCCTCAGAGAACAAGGCAGATTATAAAAATTCAGGACCAGAGAAAATATAAAATATAGTAGGAGGTCAGGAAAGAGAAAAATATAGGTTTAGGACATAAGAAAGGTTTGTGAATTTGATTCTATATTCCTTGGTGTTCAAAATCATTTATTTTTACATTGTAGAAATGAATTATACTGGCTTCTCAGGAGAGCAAATAACTTACTTTGCTGTGTCCTAAAATAATTTTATTAACAGTTTATTACTCTCCATTAAGCATTTTTGCCTTTAATTTTTCTTTTAAGCTAAAAACACTTAAAGAGACTATATGCTATATTAAGTCACTAATACTTGCAAATTATAGATAATTTTCTTGTAACCTGTGGTGGGAGGATGCATTTAATTTTGCCGAAGGTAGATCATAGGATCGGAAAAGAATGATAGGAAATTTAGATTTATTTAGATTTCTCTTCCCAAGATTTTATCACCTCCACTTTTCTGAGTTCAAGTTTACTTACATTAGAAAAAGGATATGTAATTACCAATTTGGAAAATTATTTAATAAAATTATCAAATGATAGCTAATATCAAGGTACAGGGAACCCCCCCCCCCACTTTCTGGGTTCTTTTCAGGCTGGACAAGTAATCAAAACAGCATAGGACTAGTAGCAAAGGAAAAACAGCCAATTTAGTATAGGGAGCTACAATGATCACACAGATCTTTCTTCTGATGAGGAAATAAGGGTATAAATTCAGTGTTGAGGACCGTGAGGTGCCTGGGAGAGGGGAGGGAGAAACTTCCCTTGACAATAAGAGGATGACTTTATCTTTTACTCTCAGAGTAAAGAGAGCTTTACTCTGAGAGAAAAGATTCTCAGAGAGGACATGTTTTGAAGTAAATCTTCACCTTAGGTGATATCCCCCATGCTATATTGTTCCAGGTCATTAAACAGGAACAGCAAGTAGTACTTCTTGGTAAGAGAATAAAAAAAACACACAAATCATGAGATTATCTTCTTAGATTAGGGAAGGACAAAGGATTTAGGGAAGGCCAGAATTTTTCTCAGTCCAAATAAATTTCATTGCTCTGAGATTAAAATACTCTGCAAGCTAGGGCAGCATGGCTTAAAGACCAGTTCTGAGATTCTTGGGTTGGTATGATTTGGGGATCTTGACTAAATTATAATCTTAAACATAGGGTACACTGCATATCTCTGTGGAATATCTTTATGGACACTGGCATATGCCATATGATCTATGTTGTCAGTTGACTTACATTCAACGAGTAAACACTGAATAATTTGAGAAGAATTTTTCTTACTAGGTCATGTTCTCTGTTAGCTGAATCAGGAAAACTATTACTTTTTAAAAAAACAACAACTTAATCTTTTACTTGTGGTAACATTAGAATTCTCCCTGTTAGGTATGCCACCAGGGGCTACCCACCATCAAATCACCCATATTTTACCATCATAGTCCATTGTGCTTCTGTCCCTCTTTGTCTTACCTCTTCCTCAACTCCTGACCCCTTTGGATATGTCAGTTTTCTACTCAGTATTCAAGACTTAGCTTTAAGATTTTCATTCTCTCTCTTTTTTAATTTGGTTTCTCTATATTCCGTATATTAGTGACACCCTGTGGTGTGTGTATATATATATATATATATATATATATATATACACCACATGAAAAAGATATATATATATCTTTTTCATTCTGACTTATTTCACTTAGGATTATCTTTCCCAACCCCATCATGTTGCTGCAAATGGCATGAGTTTATTTTTGATTTCTGTGAAAACCATTTTGTAAGAACCCTAACTACAGAGCAACTTCTAAGCCCTTTGGCTGATATTATGTCTGATAAGGGAGGTGTTATCAGTGTTTGTTTTAAAATGAAGAATGTAATAAACCTGCAGTAATGATCTTTAGTTTTGGTAATGAATGTTCAGTATTTGAAGTTGACGGGTCTAATCACTCTTTTCTTACTTTCTTCTTCCCTAATGTTTATGGCTTCATATTCTTGAAAGTGTTGCCTGTCTATAATCACTTAGAGCCAGTCTACAGTCATTTAGAGCCAAATAAAGCATTCTGTCTCCGGATAGTTTTTCATGTGTAGGCTTTTTTAATATCCTTATTTTTGTTTTTTAATAATTAATGCATAAATTAAAAAAACTTCACTTAAAGTTCCAGACAAACTGATGAACTGTGGTAACACAAAAATCATGACACAAAATAGGATCCATTTTAATTTTGGCTTATATATATTATCTTTATAATTAATTTTTGATATTGGGGTCATGTTATATAGATAGAATGGAAATCATATTTAGTGGACTGTGCGTTTTCTATACATTTTCTTTTTATGAAGTAGGTTTCAAATGGTTGGATACAGAGTTCTTTTTTACCATGACCTCAAAAGATAATTGCTAGTTCCTCTCTAAGCTGCTCAAATATTCCAAAGAACATGTTTTATCAGTGTGTTTATTCAGGCTGGTTTTTGTTAAGGGGCCATTTAAAGTCCCTAAGAAGCCTTGAAGATGCTCATCAGTTGTCTATTTTCTCTCCCTTTCAAAATTCCTTTGTTGTGACCATTCTTCATTTAAAGGAGAGAAGATCGAGTTTTTCTTATTTTAATTGGTCAACGGGGAAATAGCTGCCTGGTGACAAATATTCCCTCTGTCACTATTGAACACAGTAGTTAGCTTTCCTGTGTTTCCTGTCCTCATATTCTGGAATATAGGATATTTTAACTGGGACATAACGATAAGAATGAGCTTTTAGTTGTCTATTAAGCAAGACATTGACTTAATTTGTATTTATTTTCCTAGCTATCATTTTGGGAACCCCAAAATCACAAGCTTATTCAAACGAGCATAAGAAATATTGTATGTTGTATAAATATTACCTCAGATAAATGTCATGTTTGTCTGCCACATATAATATTCCTACCTTTCAAAATATCAAAAACAAAGGCAAAAATAAGAAAAGGAAGAATTAGTATTGACTCTACAGAACAGAAAGATCCAAAAGTCTTATGTTAGGAGAAATGAAATGACTGTGTGATAATTCACTTCAGCTAATAAAGGGAAAAAATATCTAAAATTGAATTTATATGCAATAGAGGGGTTGGGTCTCTTAGATGAATGTCTTTCATTGTATAAGTCAGTGAGCCAAAAGAGTTACCACCCATGTGTACTTAGAATAGAAAACGGTTGCAATATTATCTGTTCCTTTTATCTTTTTTTAAGGCAGGAAATTTTCCACTGATAGTTTTTTGCCAGTTATATAACCCATGACAACAATAGGGATTTCCTCTTCTTAAAAAGTCCTAAGCAAGAATATCTACTGTTTCAATACTGTAATATGATATACAATATATTTGTAGATAATTTAAACACATTCTTATATTTTGGTAGCAACTGTTAATTTTATTGACTGAAAAAATTAGAACATATTCTCATATAAAAACATGATTAACTCATTTTAGCCTTTTAGGTTTAAATTCATTCATGACTGTAGTAATCAAAATTAATTTAAACTAGACATTTTTTATTTATTTTTTTTTTCAGTTGGTTATTTTAGATTAAGAATAGTTTTGCTAACTGTATATTTAAAAATTTATTTTCATTCATTTCTACTGAATGAATGGTAAAATTATCTTTTAAGTTTTCTGAACATTATTTTTGGAGAAAATCTTCACCTCAAACTTTTCCTATGAAGATATAATTATTAATGTTTGTCCTCAACATCTCTTCAACTAGAAAAGAAAAAGTTACAAAGACAAATGTACAAGAAACAAAAGGTTGCTTCCCCCTTCAATATTACAAAGGATTTCTGTCAAATCTAAAGTTAGAAATTATTGGTCAGGGAATGGAGGGCAATCTGTGGTTATGTTGAGATTTTCACAATTTTTCTATTTAAAAACTTACCACAGATTTTATGTGGCATTTATAAAGGAAAATATCATTCTCACTGTATGAAGTCATGAATACTATTTTATAGAGTGTTTTAGAGGGAACCGTGGTTTGAATTTTGAATTAATGCAAAAAACTAAGGAAACCAACATAAAACAGTCTTATGTTTATGTAGGCTTATTTAGTCAAAATATGGCATTTATCTGAGGTAATATTTACACAGTACAAGCAGCCAGAAGAAAATTTCTTTTCCGTAAAGTGTCCTAAGACACAACTATTAAACTATGTGCAAGCACTATTTATTTTTAACTTTCTTCCATATTAACCCACTCAATACTGTTCTGCACTCCAGAAAAGTTTAGATAATATTTTGCTCTCATTTTAGTTTAAATCATTAATAAACAATGTATTTATGGAACTGAGCAATGCATTCTTTAGCTTTTCTTCAGTGTGTAATTCTGGTCATAATTTTTCCTCAGAAAACTTAGGTGATGTTACATAATCCCACTAAAATAAATGATACTGCTTTCTCTATTAGTTATGTGACAGATGCAAGAAAATGCTAGCAGATGTTTGTTGCTAAAGATCTTAGAATTCTATCTAGCGAAGTACATGAAATAAATAGAAAAGTCCAAAAGTTTAATGAAATAAAAGCATATGCTTGCTATATGTACCATGAAAGTGGTGTGTCAGGCTGTCTGAAGATTTTAAAGTTCATAAGCAGCATAAGTCAGGTGAATTATACTTGCTAGTTTAGACATTGTCTATATTAATGCCTTTTTAAAAGGGGGGAGCCAAAATTTCAGACATAAAACAGCACTCTTGTTCATACTCAAAAAAGGAGCTGAATCATACTGCTAAAACTAGTTACAATCCTCAAACTATTCATCAGTACCTGTCATTATAGATAACAAATCATCACTAAAAATTGGGGCTACTGTTGAAGGACTTCTACTAAGCAACGTCTACTTAAAAGTAACAAAACTACAAACTTAAGCTGTAGAGTAAACAAATTATCAGGATTTTCCCAGCCCTTCTGCCATTAGCCCTGAAGACCAGCACCTGTGATACTGTGACCTCCTTATGACTGAACATACCCGGTCCAGTGGGTGTGCATATGTGAGTGGGCTCCCTTGGGCCTAGGTGGGAAGGGATAAAGAAGCAGCATCACCTTGGGGGGCCAGGGCATGGGGAGGTGAGCTCCAGGAGAATGCAAAGGAGAATTAGAGAGAAATTCAAGTGACTGTTTCTTTACTATTTCCCCCCTCTTTATTATTCAAAATTCTGTGAAGATAATGCTAAGGACTCTGACATTCTTTAGCTGCTAGAATAGATGATGCACCCAACCAGAATGGGATGGTTGTAAAACATAAGCTTATGAAGACTTTTCTTTTAAAACAAAGTGTTGAATCTGCAGTTTAAGATGTTACAAGATGCTACTTTTACATGCACGAGATTGATTTAGTTTTGACAGAATGTCATACTATTTGTTTAGTTTAGAGCCTTAGAAATTCATAAATTATAAATGATAACATTGCTTTTACGCATATTCAAAGGATCTTAGTTGGGGAAAAGATTTAGATATTTAAGTAATTAATTAAAATTAAAAATAATTAAAATTCAGCAATGCAAGCTAGTTTTGATTTCTCTAAATTCATGAATAGTCTATAGACTGTGAATACAGTTTTATTACTTGTATGTGTAAATTCAGGCAAACTATGTAAACCAAATGCTGGCTTTTCCAAGTTTCTTTAATTACTAGACTCATTTGTAATTAGTTCAGTGTACAGACATAACAATACATGCCTTTGCTTTCATAGCAATTACTTGCATGAAAATGGAAACTGTAAATTTTTAATTAAAAATGTTTTTCTTTAAGATTTTTTTCTTTAGAATTAAGGGTAGAAGTAATTTCACCCAACTTCTGACTGAATTAAAATAAGTTTTGTATAAATAAGCATTGAGCTAATGAACAGCAGAGCTAGTATATTTCCAAATAAGAACAACTTATATGTAGCTTGTCCAATATTTTTTTTGAGTGCAATTTACTTTTTCATATTTCCATCTCTTTGATTCTGATATTACCTTCATTTTATGTAATATGAGGTTCACAGATAAAGATTCCCTACTGATACCTATGATAAGTTGGAGATAATTTGTTTTAAAAAAGATTCTTCCCATTATGAAAATACTCATACCAAAATTAGAATAATAGGATATTCTTGATGTCACCTAAACATATATTTTTAATCTCAGAAGTTCTAAGATGACTTAAAACAGAGGTTTTCAAGCATTAACATTTAAATATATTACCTGCCAAATAATTTGTTAAAAATGCAGAAATATTTTAGCATTCTAAGGTAGGGACTGTGATCCTACATTTCTAAGATGCCCCCCAGGTGCTGCTAGTGGGAGGATTCCTACTGAATGATTTAAAACATCTTTCTGAATGCAGTGATTTTTGGGGTGATCTGATCTCTATAGCATTCTTTAGTGCATCAAGTTACAGACCTTATGACTCTAATAGCAGATTTTTCCTATATTGCTATTTCCTGAAAGGGCCAGTAAAAGAAAATCAACTATATCAAATAACTACATTTAAGTTGAATTAATTTTCTAAGACTCAGCTCACTTCTGTCTTTTAAAACAAATTTGTCTTGATTTATTACTTGTTTAAGACACTTTAAATCTTGGGGTTTAGTTTTCTCATTTGTGAAATGAAGGCATGGAATAGAGGGCTGAAACTGCCAAGCCCTGCCATAGACATGCAAAGATATTTGTTGTATGAATAAAGAAGTACTTACAGTTTTCTGTTTTGTGATTTCATAAATGAAAAGTGGGTATTTTCCTGGAAAAATAAATGTATGTTAGCTATTAGTCATAAAAAGCAATTGAACGTATTTGGTTTAAAAAAAAAACTGCATTGAGCTTGCGACAATGTGGGTGAAGAGAAAAAAGTTGGGTGAGACTATATTAGGATTGTATTTTCAAGTGACAATGTTTTCTCAGTGACTCAATCACCAGAGGTTTTTTTTTTAATTGATTATATATTTATTTTTTTCTTACATTGTTGTATACCTCATAATTCTCCCACCACCACATCACATGTGAAACGTGGCCATATATATACTGACTTTGTCTGAATCAACTTATTCTCTTGGATGATCTACTTGAGGAACTGATGACTTACAGCTAAAAGGTGGCCTCTAAAGTCTTTATATCAACAATCTTTTTCTTTTTTATTAATTTACAAAGCACAAAGGAACTATTTTGACTCATTAGACACTATCCTTCTCCATTCCTCAGTGTATTTATTTTTACATTCAACTTTCTTATTTCTCGGTGCATAAGTACTTTTTATGCTTTACATAAGAATTGTTGTGTGTGGTATAGTTACAAACAGTGACTAAATCAAAAAGCGGTGAATATGATATAAAACAAGGCCCAAGACACTAGAAATTATAATATCCAGGATGTATGTTTGCACTAACCACAACTAAAAATAAAATTGTTCTTCCATTCCACATCAACTCCATTATCTTAATACCTTTACCTCAGTTCACAAGACATTTCTGAGTTATTTAACTCAAGAGCTTCTGAGGACAAACAGTCTCGCTCACATTTGTGTGTGTGTGGATACATTTTCAGGGTGAACAGTGGGGGAAGGAAAAGTGTTAGGGAAGGTAAAGTAATCAGTAATGCAAAATGACACCATATGTCTGCTCTAGTCTCCTTTTTCTGACTGGCCAGAGCTTAGTCATGGATTATGAATATGCCATCTTTAGTACGTTTAACCTGGCAAGTAGAGAAGAGCATATGGAAAGTTCTTTTTTGTGTTTTAACAAATAAGTATTTGGATTTAAGAAAAATCACTTAAAAAGTTAAAGTCTGCTTAGGTTAGAAATTCAGTTAGTTTGAATCCATAAGACCACACTACTTATTAAAAAAACAAGTTACCTTTCTTCTCTGAATTGTTAAATGAGCATCTTTCGAGCCTCCTTTTACCCGTGACCCCAAAATCTTCTTATATATTTAGCTGCTTGGCTTCTCTCCCAGATTCAGTTACTTAACTAATACTTTAAAATATCACTTTAGAACAATCTGAATTTAAATAACCTCTATCTTCAAAATCTAGATAAAAGGAAACAGCACCTGAGTAGGATAAAGATGTTCAAGTGCTTAAAGGAGAGGTCTCCCCAGGCTTTCAGATGACTTTTTCTAAGATGTCCAGAACAGGTCGTCCCCATGCATCACTTGACATGGTGTTCGTTTCAGTTTAAAATTAATAGAGGCCCTGAAAGCTCTTGAGAAACATTTGCCACTTCCTTCACTTCTAGAAGAATGAAAACAGAGGGGTTGGAGGAAGTTTCCTCTTTGCCCATATACATGTTCAAAGAAGTAAATATAATTCACATATAAAGATAACGTAAATTAGTGGATTATGTGTCTTGGGGCACAGTAGAAAATCTTCTGCCTCCCTATGGATGACTAAACAAATTAATACCAGTACCAGATGAATTAGTAGATTCTGGCTGTTGTTGTTGTTTTTTTTTTTTTTAGAGACCAGGTCTCCCTATGTTGCCCAGGGTTGTCTTAAACCTATGGACTCAAGTGATCCCAATCCCTAGCCTCAGCCTTCCAGGTAGCTGGGATTACAGGTGTGTGTTACTATACCTGGCTTACATGATTATAAATTCTAAGGTAAATGGAATAAAATAGAAGTTTATACCCTATGCTAAGTTAACTGGGCATGAAGGTGATAGCCTATGATGAGAAATGGCTGGTTTCTTATGACAAAATATTGCATTTAGATGTTTGCATGCTGTAATATAAATTTTTACAGTATAAAGGTTATTATGGAGATGTCCCTAAATCTAGGTATTTTTTATTCCTTAAGGCAATAGAAACAGATTTTCCTGAGGGTCACAAGACTTGATTTACTTTTATGACCCTTAAGACCCATGGTAATATATATTGGAAAAGGTTTACTCTAGATATCTCAGAAGAAACATGTCTGAACACTTTTTTGGAGATTGAAACTATATTCATATGAAAATAGATGTTCTCTTTGACTGCTACTACTAATGAAAGTAGACCAGTAAAAAGAATCAGCAACAGAAATTTCCTTGCCAATCTCAAATTTAAAAACTCTTTAACATCCAAAGGAAAAGACCAGGAAATTTATTTTTCTGTTTTGCAAATTTTGATGTTCTTTATAAATAGGTGAATGTGGAGTTGAAAATTTAGTATTGTAGTATGACAATAAAAAATACACAGAATTATCTTGCCCACTCATGACCAATCAAAATTGCCCACTTACAAAGTCAGCTTTAGGTTAAATGAAATTAGAGGTTGCGTGCATGATGATTTTAAGGAATATTTCTCCCTGTGTCTCCTCAATCAAGAGTTGAAATCTTTAGGAATTCATTCCCATAGATTTTTTGTTTCTTTTCCAGCTTAACTGAATGTTTAGTGTAAGTGTATTTCAGAATGTTAGCAGCTATGTCTTACCATTCTGGCTCTTAACCCCCTTCTCCAACTTAGATGGGGCTTAACAAATGAAAGTGAAGAAAAGGACAGATCCCCAGAGACACTGAATTAAAAGAAGTTTTTCAGCTCTGACACCAATGACATCTATTTGGAAATGAGAGTGAGAAAAGGGTACATGAGCCTACTGGTAAATGAGACATCACTTCTGAGAACACCCGTATTATTATCATCTTGGTTTTTTGGTGATACCTGAATACTGATTTTGTATTTATCTCTTTGCTGTCTTCTTCTGCTGTTTTTTTTTCCTCTTTTCCCCACAGTATTATCACACATTTCTTTCCTTATCACCAGCCCTTGCACATAATTTGCTTTTAGCCAGTTTTCATGGTTCAAGATTCTAGCAATTTTAAATTACTTCATGCAAATCACCCCCAATTCTCTAGCTCTGCTCTGACTTTGCTACTAAGTTCTAACTACCCTTCTCCAACTGTCTGATAGATATCACTTTTACATATTCTACAGTTTTCTGAAACCAAAAATCAGGAAACTGATTCTCAAATAAGATCTATCACCTTCCTCTACAAAATAACTTTTTATTCCCAATTTTCTCATTTCTTCTGAATATGCTTTCCTCCTCTTGGCTCACCCTAAAAAGTTTGGAGTTTTGCATCCTTCTTTGCTAACCTGCTGAGATAAACCTTTAGGTTTAACATGGAGCTGCTTTTGTCCAAGATGCTATGTTAGCAGCTGAAACTTAAGACAATGTCTGTGTCCCTGTAAATGCTCCCCTTGTCCAGAAATGGAGTATTTAATGCCAAATCTACTCTGGGCCTTCAATGTGACCTTATAAATCAGACATTTTCTGTGTCATTTCCTGATTTTTTTATTCTTTATCTTATGAAATTTGCATTCCTTCTATCCCATTTTGCCATTCTGTGAATGAAGGCTGTCCCCTTTCTGAAGTATGGAAGTTTTTGTATCATCTAAATTGTCTTCTTTTATCTTTTAAAAGGAAGTCAGATATCCCTTCCTCTCTATTTCTTAATCTTGCCTAAGGGGAATGGAATGTGTCACCCCAAAATATGCCTTTTGGCATAGGGGTTCTTTTCATACCAAAAATAAAAAGAATATGTATGTCTATTGCAGGCTCAGCTTTTATTCCAGACCTTCATTTCACAGATAAGAAAAAGCAGAATCCTTAAAGAGTAACTTTAAAAAAGATTAGATTTTACTCTTGTAAGGGATATTTACAAAAGCAATCTCCATTTGTAAGGGTGTCTCTCTTTATGAACCAGGAAGAAAAAAATGATTAAAATCATAAGAAATGCTTATCACTGGAGAAGGTATTACACTTATTTCTGCACACCCTTACCCTTGTTTACTGATCCTTTCTGGTAACCTCCAATAACTGGCCCTTCTCTCCCTACCCCCACTAATCTTTTGTCTTTAGCTAAAGATGTTATTTAAGGTGGTAGCATGAGCCATCATTTAAGGAAGTTTTACTCAGTTTTTCTGAGTATTTCCCATGTATGCATCGGGGATACATGCTATGAAACTTCTATTTGTTCCCCTTTTGTGAATCTGCTTTTACTTCCAGGAATGTAAGCCAAGAACAATGAAAGATAAAGGGCAATTATTTTCCCTTCTCTACATGGCCTATCACTGCTTTAGCTTACATCTTAATACTCCTTCCCCATTTTAGCCCAATTGCTATTATAAGATCTTCTTGTATACTTGATTTATATATATCAGGGGATTAAAAACCTATGTAGACTCAGGTGGGTGGGTGGGGGCAGCAAAACAAAACAAAACAAAAAACCTATGTACCAAGAATTCTGACATTCTACTTTAAAAGTCTGGGGTACATGATGTCTTGCCTAGTAGATATTCAACAGATATTTTGTAAGTAATTACATTATTATTAGCTCCATATTACAATAATAAAAATAAACAAAAATAATACAAAAATTGGTTATTAGAACAAAGCATAACAATATAATGTACTAGTTTACTGGTTTCATTTGGGAAAGATTCTTGGCTAGCCTAGGTAATTTTAAATTTACATGGGAATGTAACTTACACACAGTGTGACAAATCCTCATGAGATTGATTTTAATGATTTAAATGTTCCTTTTGATTTGAGATTTGAAGGCTAAGTGTACAGTGGGTGGAAAAGGATGATTATGACTTCAGTTGATGGGAATAAGAAACAACTCAACTGAGTAAGTTTTGTGCCTATGATTCACTTAAAATGCAAAGGGTAGAGAGTTGTATAACGAATGCTAGAGAAATACTAATTTTAAGTGTAGAAGAAGGATTTAAACTACCAGATAGCACCTTGCTTATGGAGTCAGAAGTAATTTCACTTTTCTTTAAAACAAGAACAGAAAATAGCACTAGTTTAAAAGCAGCTAACAAGATCAGTCCAATAATTAAGTGCATTTATAGACCATATGAATAAAAATCATATGATAAAACTTGGATAAGAATGTTTAAAAACAAAAATTCACAAATTTAAAGATTTAATTAGTTTTATTAAATGATTTATGAATCAGGCAGCATCCTATCAAGCTATTGTAAGAGTTTTCACAAAGCAGGATATTTTAGACATAAACAGGACAAGATTATTAGCAAAAGAAAGAATATTTCAGGTAAAGGGGAAGGCATGGGGATCTTACCAGGCAGATGATTTCACTGGTGCTTAATGAGAAACTCCAGATCAATTGGTTTAGCTTTACACTTTGGGAGAGGCTGCAACTGTAGTAGGTATTTGGGGTGAGGTTTGGGTTTGGGTTTGGGTGGGATTCTGACATAAAGGATTCCATTTTGTTTTTTCAATTTTTAACAAAAATAGATGAAAAGACCCTTGAATATTACAATTGGCAAATATATGCCCTTCTTAACATTCTTTTTTTTTTTTTTTTTGAGACTAGGTTTTGCTATTTTTGCCTGTGGAACCTCAGGCTCTTGTTGTCTGGGGTACCACAGACTCAAGCAATCCCCAGCCTCAGCTTCCCAGGTAGCTGGGATTACAGGCGTGCACCACCATGTCCAGCTATTTTTTGGAACTAGGTCTCGCTACGGGCCCCAGGCGGGACTCGAACCATGATCCCTAGCCCTGGCCGCTTCATAGGCTGAAGCTTACAGGCACAAGCCACTGTGCCCGGCCTTTATTACATTCTTATCAGTGTTAGTTCCCGGTAGTGGTTTACTGTCCCCTGCCTTTCCCAGCATTAATCATCCAGATTTAGAGTGTTCCGGAACTCTCAGGTCCAGTGTTACTCCTTCTGGAGCCAATTCTAGACTAGGCTGGCTGAATTTTTATAACCCATAACACCCATAAACTAGAATGACTTGTGCCCAATTTTCATGTGTCATCTTCCTAGTAATTACTTCCTTTCATCTTTACTTTTCTTCCTGTTCAGCTTAGATTCCACATATTAATAAGTTTTAGAGTAATTTTTTTTTGCTTTTGTGCTAAATGGAGATCAAAAATGAATTTATTAGAGAAAAATAGATATATATCTTCACAAATAATATTTATGCCAATTTTAATAAGTCTCTATAATAACATTAGTTGCCTTTTCTTTTGTCTGTCAATACACCTCTTTTTAGAACACCAACTGTACACCAGTCCAAATATATATTTTCTCAAAGCGTGTGCATGACCAAAGGAACATTACTAGAGAAAATATTTATAACACTCTTCAGAGGTATATATCAGTACCTCCTGTTAATTCTGATAACATACCTCTGAAAAGTAGTATAAATATAAGCAGCCAAAGTAAGCTAGTTTGAGTTGGCTATGGACACCATAGCCTGAAAGTCCTGAAAACTTTTCCAGGTTTTGCCAAAAATCACAAGAGATTTTGCTCTGAGAAGTAACCCTCCTGCCCTTGCAGAAGGAGGCACATTGCATCACCCATATCCCAAGCCTTACCAAGAGGTTCATTTACTGTTAATTGAATTGTACACTTATATTATGCAATGTAGATTTCCCCCAATACATTTGTATGGCAGTTGAATGCATTTGGCTTGAGTCATACATGAAACTTTCTGCTCTGGTGGAAGTTAGCACTTTTGAGCTCCAAATCTCATATAAAATCTGTATTTGTCACCACCTACTCATTCCCAACCTGCGTCAGTTGGCACCTACACCTATCATTCCAGTAAAACTCGCTTAATATGAACAATAATTTCCATGTTGCTAAATCCAGTGGTCCTTTTTCAGTTCTTTTTTCATTTTCTTCTTGGAGTATTTAACAATTTTGAAAACCTTTACAAAGATACTCATTGAAAGAGATGTATGCACGCTGTTAAAAACAGAAAACAAAAAACAAAGAAAAACAAACAAATAAACAAGCCCAAGATGGGTTTGCTCATGTTGGAAATCCACCTAAACGTAATATCTCTTGCAGACCCTATCTCTCCCAAAGTGCAATCCTAAACCAATCAACCTGGATTAGTAAACTAATCAGCACCAGTGAGGTAATGTGCCTGGTAAGACCCTGTAACCTGAAATAATCTTTTTTTTTGCTGATAAACTTGTCCTACCCTTCTTGTGTCCACCAATATCCTGAATTTCAGTTAAACTCTTGCAGTATCTAGGTGGGATGTGGCCTGGTTCATGAATCACTCAAACCAATGAGACCTCTAAATGTGTGAATTTTTGTTTTTGACAATCACCATATTCATTGCAGCTTTGTTTTCAATAGCCTCACACTGGAAATGATCTAAATACTCACAGGCAGAAGACTGGATAAAGAAGAGGTGACATATATACACAGTGGAATACTGTTCAGTTATAAAAAAGATTTACCATTTGCAACATCATGGATGAACCGAAAAAATATTTTGCTTAGTGGAATGTCAGAAGGAAAAGGACAAACATGAATGGATTCATATGTGATACATTAAAAAAAAAAAAGGAAAAGCAAATGACAAATAAAACATATAAAATTTTTGTCTATAATATCAAATTAGTGTTTACCAGAAAGAAAAGGAGGGGTAGGGGGCGTGGGTAAATTGGGTAAAAAGAGTCAATTATATGGGCAAGGATAGAACTGGACTTTTGGTGAACTTGTGCATAGACAGATGGAGATTTATAATGATATACAATGAAAACCTTTATATAACATTCTAATGTTACTTTTATAAAAAAATCTCTATTCTTAACCACTTCCTTCTCTTTCTAATATAGTGCTTGTTATGATTTCATCATCTCTTAGTATGAATCTAATGCATGTCCAGGATTAAGGCATTCACAAGGTGTGGAATGTTATTAAATGGAAAATAAAAGGCATCTGTCCTCACAGTCTTCTTTAGGTTAAGTTCATTTATTTTTGTTTTCAGGTCTCCTAATGGTTACTATTATACTTTTCAACAGGACACTTGCACCTCCACTCCTAATAGAGTCACTTTAAACAAAGGCAATGGTACCTATGAAGGAGTAGACATTTATCTCACTTATACTTCTGCCTTGTCCTGCTATAATACTTGCCTAGAGTATGTTTGTAGCACAATGTTGAATGAAAGCTTCTTTTTTTGACCCAAGACCCAGAGCTTGCTCTGAGGACAGTGAAGTGAAGACAAAAGGTTAGACTTGGTTGTGAATTTAAACTTTTGACTTATAAGGTACTTTTCCAACTCAAGATCCATTATCACAGAAATTAGGCTTGTTCCTGTAATTGAAAATGACTAGGCTGCTAAGGGATCTGTTCAGGTATTCCTAAAGGAGAAGGGAAATCTCATGAAGCGTAGACGAGAAAGACAGTTACTCCTGTGTGATTCTGGCCTGGTCAGACCCCTAGTTTGCAAACTGTATATTATGTTTGGTTTTTCTATTTATAACATTTATGACTTTAGTTTACAAATCTACATTTCTTGTTTTTTTCATTCAGAAAGAGGAAATTAACATTTCCTTTCACCCTTCCCACCAACCTTCAATTTTTAAACTTCATTTAGCTACATCTTTACTGTCAAAATGTAATGTTTATATATTATATTATGCAAATATAATTATTTCAGGCATTTTATTTATAAATAGACACTAAATGCTGGAAGCAAAGTATATTTGCAATGCTTTGAAAATGTAAATGTCATTTACTGTAGAATCAAGTAGCACAATTGACTTTATAGCAAATAAACATAATCCCACATCACTAAAACTTTTTCCAATAAGTTGAATGTTTCAAATATCAAGACTAAATGGATTATTCTTTTCTCTGATCAAATGAAGCTTGCTCAATTTCACTTTAGTTCCATAAGTTCTTTATATATATATATATATATATATATATATATATTTCCATCTTGCCTTTTTTATTCATTTAATTAAGTTCTTTTAGGTGTGTTAATTGTACATTTTATTTCATTTCATTCTTTTTCTTGGAGACTGTTTTTACGCATATTCCCTATTTCCTCTTCTAACTTGTGTTCATTGGTTTTAAGTGTGTTTCACAGTATAGATTAGGTCTCCCTTTGAATTCTTATATTGTTAATTATTTTTTGGAACCCTTGTCTTTATCTCTTTGATATGGTCCTATTTATTTCATTAGAGTGAATTCTCTAATAATTTTCAGGAGAGGAAAAAGTTAAGTTTAAGATCTTCAATTTATGCTTGGTATTATGAACTAATTAGTAATGATGATATGTATGAAGGTTTTTTTTTTTTCTGTTTTGTTTTGTTATAATTCTGCCTGTGTAGCATTTAGTAAGCACTCTTCAGTTTGGAGATTCCTGCCTTTCTTTAGTTTTCAGAATTGTTTTCCTATATTTACTTCATATATTTTTTCCACTTTGTCATCTCTGTTTTCTCTTTTGTTATCCCATTAGCAGATATGGGCAAATCAGGATTGATCCTATTAGCATTTAACTTTTCTTTCTTATTAAGTGTATCTTTTTTACCCTTTTGTGTTCTGGTATGTGAACTCAAAGAACTTTTTGTCTAGGTCATCTAATTTTTATTCCACAATCATTTTATTTCTAGCACCTCAAATATAGCTAGCAGAAACTAATGAATGGGCTAAGCAAACTGGAAATTTGCTCTCTGTTCATATCTGGAATTACAGTTCACCAAAAAAATGCTAATGGATTCTATTACTAAAATTAACTATTCCTCAGTTAAAAGTCCATTATGAATTTGTACTTGGAGCTAGGAGATACACTGTTGAAAAGAATATATGAACTTCTTGTTCTTAAAAATTCAAATCTTCTAGAGAGGGTGAAATGAGTGGAAAATAAATGGATAAATACTAACTCTGTACCAATGTGTATCCATACATTAAAAATATGTATAAAAATAACTAAAGTAAATAAAAAAATACCATATGCTAGTGCTATGTAGAGAGTTAAAATGAAAGAGACAGAGATCTAGTAACCTACAATCCAATGACTAGATGGTTACTTTAGACTGGTTGCCAGGTACAGCCTACTTATATAAATGACATTTAATTTAAAGTTTTAACTTATGCACAGACAAAGTATAATCAAGACAGATGGAGATGCTTGTACAAAGCCCTAAGACAAGAACAGAATGAAAGCAAGGATAGTCAAAATGTGGAGGGCAGGAAACAGGTATGATTGAAATCAGAAATAGGCAAAGTCCAGTCTTTGTAAGCTACAGAAGTAATTTGGATTGTCTTCCAAGTATGACTAGCAGCCCATAGAAGATTTTAATGAGGGGAAAGGGGCGATCAATTTGTGTTTTAGTATGATTGCACTAGTTGTCATATGAAGGTTGGATTGTCAAGGAACCAATGTGGAAGTTGGGGATCTATAAAAATTCTGTTGGAGTGGTCCAGAGAAGACAAGATGGCGGCTTTGATCAACTGCTAATAGTAAAGATGGAAAGAAACCAATGCAGTCAAATTACTGGGTCAATAAGTATATAGTTTTTCAATTATGCAAGTCATCTGCCCAAAAAGATTTTACTAATTTACACACTTCAAAGGGTATAGAGAATCCATAGCAAAATTCTAAGCTGGTCACTGTCTTAGTGTTAGACATTTCAGATTTATCAAAGATGAAAGCAAGGCCCACTGATCTTACATATGTTAATTCAAGACAGCAGGTTCCTTTTCTGAGAAGAAACCCCAGGCATCTGCCAAGTTCTGATTATCCTTTATACCCTTTTTACACCACTTTATTTTTTTAAACATTTCTACTTTCTATGCTCCATATTCTGTTGTTTGACATTTCTTGGCAGCACCTCTCCATGTTACATATGCAGGTGTACATATCCTATTTCTTCATATAGATTGTGAACTTTGAGAGCAGGCAGAACCTTGGCAACCTATGTTACATTGTACAGTAGGGCTGGAGTTTAAGAATCACCCGTAATCACATGAGCAAATTGCTAAAAGAAGAAACTGATCTTCATTATAATTATTTCCTGGGCTACAATTTGGTCACTGTTAGTGAACCCCAACATTCCTATGATGATTATTTAGTAACTATCTTCACGTTTGAATCCATATAATCCCTTACAACTGTATACGGGGGAAAGATTCAGAATTCGTTTTACATAGTGTGACTTTGGATCAGTGTTTCTACAAACTACTGATAACAGGCTTTACCTAGTCCATAAAATTTTGTGATATTCTGAATGTCATATATGGGGGGAAGGGGGAACCCTGTGGACTCTAAAATACAAATAAGTGCAACCATTTAATGAAATCTTAGTTGATGGAGCTTTTAACTATGCCATAGAACCTTTACTATTCTAAAAGTGCCACATCTCAATTTATTATTCCTCATGACACTCTTATGAAGTCGGATGAGAAAGTGGAGGAGAGATTAAATAATTTGTCTAGATAGAGCACATACTCAGTAAATGACAGAACAAGAATTAAACTCAGGTAACTTGTACAGTTTCTACTTTTAATCACTATGATCTGTTAGTACTCTGTGAAGTTGGCACTATTAAAGTATTTAGGGCACACATATTAATACAAATCTATGCCAGGCACTCTGCTAAATACTGAGGGTACAATAAAGAAAGGGCAGCCTCAGTCGAAGCCTTTTAAATCAAAGCTGTTAAAGGGCAGGGTCAAAGTTCTAGTGAGAAAATGTTTTTCTTTAAACAAAGAGAAAAAGCCTTCATGTTTGAACAACTGCAAGGATCCTTAATTAGCATGTATGAATTCACAGATGAGTCAGCATCATAATTTTAGACTAGCATACATTTTATTACATAATCATCCTAACAATAAATATTCTTTCCTAATTGGGTCATGTTTTTTTTTCAGAAAAACAACTTTGTTTTACTATTCCAAGGAGACCAATTTTCTTTCAAATAGACAACTGTTTCCATTTTCTTTTTTACTATTTGTGGATTTCCAAGCTCACTCAAGACTTCAATCATGTTTGAAGACTTTGGCTAATGGGACAGCACTTTCATTTTCAATTTAATGGGACAGAGTATATATCATTATTCAAAGAATTCTAAATAAACATGACACTTGGGCTTACTAGATATATATAACACTAATACAACAGTATTAGAACTTGGTGGAACATGTCATCATAACTGCATAATGGAAGTATGCTTTTTAGACTATTTTCCTCAGTTCCATTTCAGAAAAACAAGGCTTTTCTACATTTTTTTTTCAGTGCCACAACAGATGATTATGCAGTCCATTTATGTAAGTGAATCTCTTGTGATATTATCAGCCAAAATTGTAGGTTGAGGTCAAGTGATATAAAGTCATTATTTAAAGAAACAAAGAAAAAGGGAAAAAAGACAAATTATAGAGCAGAAATGTAATACATTTTGGCACCATAAATAGGAAGGTCAGTAAAGGACACGAAGGTAGAGTGATGTCATTATAATTGTCTTCAGTTCAGAAGTGGCAGGGTGGCAGTTAGCCAAAAAGGCACTTTGATGTTGTTTGTTTATATATTGCTATTTAGCTATCCATATCCAGAAGTGGAGATTACAGCAGCTGATTTTATAGTGGATGACTGAATACTATGGTTACTGCATTATTTTAAACTTTGTTTCTAAAATTTAGTGACTAGATTTTATCTTTACCTTACATTTTCAAGATTCTTTCCCCCTAAGCATGCACATCTGTAGGACCCTCAACAATTTACACTGACTGGTTCACTGCTGCAGAGGTATTTGTTTGACATGATGATAGGGATATGAATTTTGAGTTCAGACAAAGATTTAGGAAAGGTTTCCATGATCTTTTAAAATTTAAAATAATAAGAGATCTGCTGTGTTCTATCTTGCTTCATGGATATTGATTTCAAGCTAATAGAAAGCGGGAAGAAGGCAGTTGGATGTTGGAAGGATATTTTCTTTTTTAAGTTTCTTACTAGCTTACATCATACAACCTCTCCTTCCTTCTTCCTGACCCCCTCGCTCCAACTACCCAGATCATGACAATGTGAATAACTTTCCCTCTATTGGCCAAATCACATGTACTTTACAACCAATGACTTTCTTTTGGTTAGAGGTGTCAGTTGACATTTTTGTTGCATGTAGGTATTATAATGCTAACCTGTCCTGCAGAAATGTAATGCAAGCCACACATATGGTCATGCTCTTTTAGATATTCAAATAACCACTTACAAATTATTAAAATTAATTTCATTAATGCAATATATCCAAAATATTAATTACCATTTAAATATACAGTCAGAAATGGTCCCAAAGCTTCATTTGGTCTTGAGGGTACAAATGATACTTCTTTTCTTACTGTACTTCTAGGAATAAGAAATTCTGGGGTCTCATCCTAGAACCCTAGAATGCCCTCATTTTATAGTCATATTACCTTTGGTTAACATTTTTGTTAACCCAGGTAACATATGTAGTGGGTGATCCTTATCATGTCCTTCTCAAAGGCTCAGAAGCCTGAGTATTTACTGTCAAACCTGGAGAGAGGCATCCACTTGGTCTTTCCCACTAATGACTCTACCTACAACAGTCAAGTCTCTAGTCAGGGTTGAGGTAGAGGTCTGTGAAATGCCAAGGTCTGTGATATCATGAAGGACAGAGGAAATGATTATTGGGTTTTCATGTGGTTCTGTTTCACTCACTGTGAAATGGACCTAGTGACTCCATTTGTTACTCTGTGTCCCTGCTCTGCCATGGAGTCCTGGATGACTTTGAGTTCCCAATAATAAATTTCACCTTAACATTGTTGGGCTTTCTCTTTCTCCAGTATATGGTTACTTACGAGTAAATTCTCATAGGCTTCTGTGAAGCTTGTGAATGAATGTTGACTGACAAATAATGTTGACTATATGTTGAAAGTTGAATGAATGAATATAATGTCTTGGTGAGCTTTCATGGGTCCTTGACTTCTTTTGTCATTTATTAGAGGCATGTATGGGATGTAGGAGTAGCTCTTCGAGACGGACATGAGTTGTCTTGAAAGGAAGAAGTCTCTATATGGTCTTCAGGAAGGATTGAGGAATGCTGGTCTTTAACAAGGAGGGGTTGACCATTTCTGAGGGTCCAGAAGCATCATTTTGATTCTTGATTTATTTGATGCTTGAGTTTTTACTCAAGATTTTTGAGTGGAAAAATCTAGACATACCCATCTCAGGCTTACTAATCTAGGTCCTGGAGCTGGCACTATGGAATTACCTATTTCAGAATTTATCCTGTTCTGGAGTTTTGCTAAATTTATATTTCAATTATGGGAAAGAAACTCAGTTTTGTTTTTAAGCTACAAAAGAGGAGAGATTCTTTATATTCTGCCAAGAAATCCCTCAGACTTTCACACTAACATTAAATGGATGATTATCCAATTTTTCATTGTTTTTTCTCCAATGAACTGACAGCTCTTAGCAAGAGTGATTTTATTTTATTTTTAGTTTTTTAACTTTATTTTTGGATTTTTTACAATACATGGTTGTATAATTGCCGACCCCCATGGCAATACCCCACCACACCACATATCCTCTGGTCACTTTGCCTCCTTTCTTTTTGTTGTTTGTCCATGTTTAGCCCTTTAGTTTAGTTTAGTTTTTTCTTTTCTGGATCCATTTCCTCATCCTTGGTGAGGGTGCTATTTCCGGGTGACTTGGTAGAGCCTGCTGTTTATCTGTCTTGTACTGCTTTTGCTTTTGTCTTCCTAGGCCTATTGAAACAAAAAACAATCATAGAAGCCAAAGGTGCTCCAAGCAAGAGTGATCCCCCCCCCCAGTCGTCATAATTGCTACATTCCCCAAATCTCTCAAGTGACTGAGATGTTGCCTGCAGCCAGTGCTTTCCCTTCCCATCTGGTTCACCCCAGGTGGAAGTCTTAACAATTGCATTTTTACAGTATGCCAGACACTATTAGCATTCTACTTATCACCAGTGGTGGGGCCTTCTGTCAGTCATGGGCAGATGATTCAGGACCAAAAGTCCATTTTAGGATCTGCTTCTTAGGACACTCCTAATTTTAACGGCTTTAGGTCTGTGTTACTGGAAAGACACTTTGAAATGGAGATTTGTATGTTGGAATTTTACTAGTGAATAGTCTCAGGGATTGAAGTTGAAAGCATTGAAAGATATAGGATTAGGCAGAAGGAGTCAGTGAACTGACTTGTAGTTGCAATAAAGCAGCTCTAGAGTTATGTAGTTTTTTAGAATTGTCCCTTTTAAAACCATGGGACCTGATCTTTTAGCCCATATTCCTTAATAATCATTGGATGCAGAGTCTGAGGGGGAGAATGACTGCATTTTGTGTCTCCTAGATCTCAGGAAAGCAACTCAGCAATAAGCTACCAGTATCTGTATCTCTGGAAGCTGGGGTGTTAGTACTTTGTCCAGAAGGGGGCTTCTTTATTTTTTATTTTCATTATTATTATAAAGTTTATTCCAGTTGACAATTTAGGCCATAGACACGTACATGAAAATTCCATAAAAGGGATGAGTATGTGGGGGGTTAGGAGGTGTGGAGATGGGAGGGAGTGGTCAGGGAGGGAAGGTGGTGGGTGGTCCCTAGGCTTCTGGATGGCACACCCTCCATCTACTCCATTAGATCCTGGGTAGACAGTCATCAGTTTCTATGTAAAAGACTACAATACAAAACATTAATGTGCATAGAAAGACATGCTTAATCCCTGTTCTCAAGGTAAGGGCAGGAAACTTTTGGAGGCAATATCTAGAAAATCAAGTGCCATATTCTGTGTATGTATTCATCCCCCCCTTCCTCAAACTTTGATGCTAAAGTGAAATTTTCAAACGATTACTAAAATTCTCTTCTAACCACGAGGGAAATTATGTTTCTCCAAATATACTACTTCATGAACTGAAGGCCATCTCCCATTAAGCCCTTGAAGGTTGGCCACAGTTTATGCTGAGAAGGTCAATCAATCACTGATACATTTCTGTCAATATGTAGTAAAAATATCTCAATGGAGACCAACTATTCAAACATGCACAAAATTCATATTGGGGGTATCACCCAGAGAAAAACCTTTCAGACCCCATTTACTAAAATAATTTTGCATAAATAACTTAATCAAAGACACAACAAAATGTCTCCATGAATGCATTTTAAGCCCATTAGACTATCTCTTTTGCAAATGTAATACCTCTGAACAATTTTAGCTTTTAAATTCAAAGAAAAATAAGATCATGGGCCAACAGATCAAATAGGAGACTAAATATTTTCATTTATTGTATGATTAATATTGATACCTTATTTTGTGATATATTTAGGTGTGAACTTCTGTTAAAGACTAACACTGAAAAAAATCATACAATTATAGTTAGAAATATTTCTGTTCATTTCTAGATACTAACTTGCTAGCATATCTAGATACTAGCATACTAACATTTCTAGATATTAACTTACTATATAGCTTTTCCATATTTTTAACAGCTATAATATAACTATATTATAGTTTATATAAACTATAAATAAAAATATAACTATATTTACCGATATAAGACATAATCTCTTCATTAAACTTATAAGAAGTTTACTTATACAAAACAGCACCTTTTAATTAGGCCAATTCTCAGTTTATTGATAGCATATCACACTTACAAGACACAGGATTTTTTATTTGTTCTCTCTTTTTCTGTCTTTAAAGAACATATTCTAAAGATCTCTTTTCTATCCTTACTTGATTTTTTTTCCCTTAGATAAATTTGGCTGCATTGACTTTCTTTAGAATTATTTCTTTGCTTAGTTTTCCTGTAATTTTGGTCCTGCATCACCTCCCAACCTCTCTGTTTATTTCTTCTAGTAATTTCTCCCTCACTGTCCATTAGATATGGGTGTTACCTATGTTCTGCCTTTTTTTCTGTCTCCATGTTACTCTCTACTTCCTGCCTTTGCTGCCTCATCCACATCCATGGCTACAATTACCTATATGATAATGACTTCCAAATCTATCTTTAGACATAGAAGTTCATTGCTACAAAGGAAATCCTGTAGTCTTCTAATAGTCTACCCCAAACTGAATTACATGGACATAATAAAATTCATCTTGAATAGTAACATACTGGGAAGCAGACATACAAATTTAGGCGTTACAATATCTTCCACATACCACAAAATACATACTTATCTGGAAAATAGTTGCTTCAGTTCTATGTGATATGGTTCACACCCAGTGTAAATGAGTGAAACTTCCATTAATTCCACATATTAAATGCAATTTTATTTTTTCATATTTTATTATATTTTTATTTTTAAAAATTTTTATTAATCATTTTGTTTATGTATTTATATGTGTGCTCACACATATTACATCATTGCATTCCCTGGGGTTCTCCTTCCACCTTATCACCCATGAACCTTCATCTTATTTGTTTATATGTATGTTTCACATCTTTGTTTTCCCTGGAGATCACCTACCACCTTCCCTCCCTTATTGCTCCCTTCCATCTCCCCCCACCACAAGTTGCTTTCTTTAGTTTGGTTCTTAGTTTGTTTGGACTTTTCCTCCTGGTCTTTTGCTTGTTTTTCCTATTACCCATACTTTAATGAAAACACTTGGTTTCTGCCTTTTTCTTTCTGGCTTGCTTCTGCTAATATGATTCATTTTAGGCACATTTAGATGCATGTTATCTCAAATGCATCAAGTTTGTCATTTTTTTTTTTTTTGAGACAAGGTCTTGCTATTTTTGCCTGTGTCTTGCTATTTTTGCCTGTGGAACTGCAGGCTCTCGTTGCCCAGGGTACCACAGACTCAAGCAATCCCCAGCCTCAGCTTCCCAGGTAGCTGGGATGACAGGCACGCGCTACCACGCCCAGCTATTTTTTTTGGAACTAGGTCTTGCTACGGGCCCCAGGCGGGACTTGAACTGCGATCCCTAGCCCCAACCGCTTCATAGGCTGAAGCTTACAAGCATGAGCCACTGTGCCCAGCCCAAGTTTGTCATTTTTAACGGATGAGTAATATTCCATCGTATATATACCACATCTTTTTCATCCGTTCATCTGTTTTGGGACATTTGGCTTGTTTCCATGTCTGCAGTAAACATCTAGGCACAGGTGTCCCTTTGTAGAAGCATTGAGGTCTCTTTTGGGTACATTCCCAGAAGAGCAATTGCTGAGTCAAATGGTAGTTCCATTTTCATTAGTTTAGGGGTCCTCCACACAGCTTTCCCTGGTGGCTGGACAAAGTTTATATTCCCACCAGCAGTGTAAGATAAGAGTGTTCTTTTCCGTGTCCGTGTCAGCACTTACTGTTATCCAATTTTTTGATGTGGGCCATTCTTATTGGTGTAAGGTGATATCTCATTGTGGTTTTTATTTGCATAAAATACAATTTTAAAATAGCTGATTATATGGACCAGTGTCTTTCCATATTTATGTGCTAAAAGCCACTTGGAGTACTGGACGTTATTTTTACAAATTAATACCGAGGGCCTCATAGGATTCAGTAACTAGAACATTATTTCTATAAATACTAGCAAGTGATTACAATCATTGGAAATTTGGGAAATGCTTATTTGAAACATACCCTTCAGTTTCCTTTGAAGATTTTAAGTCTTGAAGTACTGACACCAAATGACCCACTGAAAAGAATTATGAACTCTAGCTTTAGAAAGTAAGTTTATTTTTTATCCTTTGATTTGAAAAGTTTTCCTCCTTGAAATCATCATGAATATCTATTCCTGGATTTTTCTTAAATAAAACGGCTTCTCACTTCCACTTCTGACCCAGCTCTTCTAGAACACTTTCTTGGAAGTTCTATCTTTCTTGATTTGAGGTATAGCTATCCAATCACTTTGTAAAACTGTTTTCTTATTACAGGATTTTCATATTAAATAACCTTTGCATTTTTCTTGCTGTCTCTTCTCTTGAAACCTGGTAAGTTCTTAGGTGCTTAGTGTAAACTCAATATTCTGGCTTTCCACCTTAAATCTCATACTATGACCCCATGTTTGGCTACCTGAATCATATTATTTTCTTTAACTGATTCATTGTTTCCTTTGGTGTCCTGTTAAAGATCATATCTCCTTCTCTCCGGGTCATTATCTTAGACTGCAGCTGATGATATAGGTGATAGGAAAAAAATGGTGGTGCTTCACCCATTGATTGATCTCGAAGTTGACCCAGAATGAAAGCTTCAGGTTCTCAGGGTTTTTCCTTTAGACATAAACATGCTGATGGAGAAGGTGTGTAGTGTAGGTCCTGGCCAGAGTCCAGCTTAACCCCTTTGCTCTCAACTTGCAGCTCTCTGGTGATCACATCCAGATACTGGGCATAACATAAATTTGGTCTCCAGAGAGAGTAGCCTTAATTGCCCATCATCATGCCCAGCTTGAGTTAGTGGAGCAGGTTGTGACTATAGTTGGGTGTGAGAACAGGTGGGTGAGAGGTGGAGTGAGCCCCCAGGAGCTGAGGATCCCAGGATTTCAGTAAGGGCACTAACTTCCTAGGCACTATGTCCTGCATTTGTCTTGGTCAGGGTGTCCTGCATTTTTCTTGGTCAGGAAAATACAGGTATTTTCCTCCGACTTCCAGAAGCTAAACAGCTGGGTGTGAGGGATGAGAGAGAAGTCATGGCCCTTGCAACTATGGGGCCCTGAGAGAATGAATGACCTTGGAACACAGTTGGTCAGCATCCTAAAGGCTCTGACCGACCTGGGTGTCACACTGCTTGGCTTCCTTGGAACCTCACTGCTCAACCTCCTGGGAGCCTCACCACTGTGCCTTCTGGAACCTCACTGCTGAGCTTTCTGGAAGCAGCTCTACAATACCTTCCTCCTGACTACCCAGCACCTCTCTCTGGTCCACAGAGAGAGTCAGTGACTCATTTTGATTCCAGGCTTGTTGAGGTTAGATATTATGATCTCTTACTGCTATACATGTTTAGAAAACTGCTCTGAATATTATTAGCCTTATTTATTTATTTTTTCTGGTCATTTTGAAAAATATCTCCCATTTTAAAGAGTATTTTTCTCTCCTTTCTTCCCAAGAGGACATGTGGGTACAGAACCAAGTTTTTGAACTCTGATAGCATCGGGAGCGAGGCCCTTGGGCCCAAGTTCTGTCTTTTGTAGGATGGAATGACCCATATGGTCTGTCAAGTATCCTGAATGGTGGATACTGCATTGTGAACTGTCCTCTCTGCTTTTGAGATGACTTCTCTTTCTTCACCCTTGACCGGGTTTATGTGGTTGCCAGTTGCAAAGTTGTTAGCCTGTTCTGCTCCTGTTCTGCAGAGTTCACCTCTTATGGCTGCCTCGAACTCCCTGTGTAGACACCTCTCTCCCTAATATGTGCCATTTTGCAATATGCACACATCACTCTCTCTACTGAATTTCTTTCACTGCCTGACTATGCCCCAGATTCAGCCCAGGAAAAATCAGCTGGAAGATGTTTAGATCGATCCTTTTTCTCCTCCTGTCTGTTCAAGTATGTCTCTACAATTATATTTTGCTCATCTTTGGGGTCTTCGTTCAGTGATGAAGGTGGGGCTGGTGTCATAACATCTGAATTGGTGTGGATCTATGTCACTAAATCATCTCATTAAGCATTATCAATATTGCCTCATTAAGAATATATAATAAAAGTAAATTTTTCTCTTACTGCTGTATGTAGTTTAT
The DNA here is from genome assembly GCA_004024945.1 of Uropsilus gracilis. Classification (NCBI taxonomy): domain Eukaryota; kingdom Metazoa; phylum Chordata; class Mammalia; order Eulipotyphla; family Talpidae; genus Uropsilus; species Uropsilus gracilis. Next base: position 72,863 of record PVHY01000303.1, on the reverse strand, counting down.
TCCAGGTTACATTGCTCTAAGGATTTTTTTTTAAGAAAGAATTATCCCATAACTACCCATATTTAATGTTAAATCTTGATCCTTCTGAAATATGAGAAATACTCATTATTAGTAGACTAAGGGAAAAAATGGAGTGATAACATGATATGTACCTTTTTTAGTGCTATGGTGCACATTTGTACACAAATGTGCCCCTTTCTTCTCTATCAGCATTCTGTGGACATTATTCCGTGGAACAGCAATTTATAAGGTGCTGACCTGGCCTATAATAATACAGTTATTAAACAGCGAAATGTTATGGTCACCCAGGGAATTTGTCTATTCTGGCATGGACAATAAAATGGACAAGAGTCCACTTAAATTTTTTTCTTTGCTGTTATTAGTAAAAACTTATTCAGCATTTTATTAATTTATTTTGCCAGTGAATTAACTTTTTACTGTAGAGGTAATTAAATTGTTGTTTTTGAAATGTTACAGTCTTCCATATATTATAAATAAAGTGAAATGAAAGTCATTTGCAAAAAGTATACAATAGTGTCACATAAGGATTGTGTTCCAGTGTTTCTAGAAGGCAGGGTCAGGTGAAATCTTATTAGATGGTTAGTGTTCCAAAAAATATAAATAAAGTAGAGTGATGTTATTGAGTATTGTTGTGTACCTACTCAATAACATTAAAATGAGCTTTCTGCCTGCCAAGTGAAAATGTCCATGGGAATCACCAAGAAAATAATGTGTAAATGTTCAGGCTAGTCAGCCTTCCAAATAAAGCCAAATGAAGTTTAAAGAGTTTAATAAGAAGTGACTGCTTTCTTTTAATGTTGGAAAGCACTTTTCATTCTCTTTACCATGTTATTTGTTGCAACATTGTATAATATGATTAAAGCTGGATGTTAACCTCTAAAGAATCTGTTTGCAATAAGAGCAACACCTAATTCGCAAGTCACTTGCTTACTTGTAATATTTTTAAAGAGAAAAACAAGCAAGAATATCCCTATTGATGCGTTTCTTTTGTGGAGTTGCTGATTTGTGCAGGAGTGGTAGACAGCAAACATCAAGGTTGATGTAACTGTCAGCCAGGCTGGAAGAGAACCAGAGCAAAAGAAAGCAAAACCCAAAACTCTGAAAATGTTGGAAAGCAGTGAAAAATGCACAGAATATAGACTCAAGTAGTCTATAGTTGAGCATGTTTGAATATGGACTTATATTAGCAATAATTAGCAATATAGCTAAGGCCTGGCTTCCTCATCTGTAAACTGGGAATAGCAATAATTCTTGCCTTCTGGGTCAATAAGAAGAAATTGTCTAGCCCAGTACCTTTTCTAGATTGATGATTGATTTCTAGATTGCTTTTGACCATTTCAAATTTTTATTTATTCTATTGAGCTCATTAAATATATATTTTTTTCTTATTTAGAGTCCTGAAACTTAGGAGAGCATCCAGAATATAATAAACTCAATATGTAGTTTTTCTTTATAATTTTTTGTTCTCTCAGTAAAACTGTTATTTTGATATACTTTGTTTTTGTTTCTATTTCTATGCTCAAAAATATCTTGATAGCTAGTCATCTAATTTTTTTTTGAGACCTAAGACTGCTCTTCTTTCTGCTTTTTCTTCCTTTCCTCTCTTCCTTCCCTCATTTCTTCCTGTTCTCTATGTTAGTAGAAAAACTACTAGGAAACTCATTTTCATTTGAGCTTTATGCTCTGAGACTCTTTGTGTGAAAACAATCTATTCCTTTTTGCATTCTAGAAAAGCCATCCCCAGTATCTTAGGAGTGTGTTCCCAAGAACACACTCTTTAGTTATTTTTTCCTGTATATTTCCATATCATAACCTCAAATAAAAATTTGTCGTTTTAATATTTTACTGTCATGAGATGTGTGTGATGGCTAGACTGTAGTGCTCAATTAAGTAATCAAACATTAACATAGGTGTTGCAGTAAAGGTATTTTTGGGATGCAGCTAATATCTACAAGCATTTGACTTTAGGGAGATTATCTTTTATTGTATGAACTGGTCTCATTCAACTATTTGAAAGGACTTCAGAGAAAAGCTGAAGTTTCTCCATGGTAGAATAAACTGCCAGTGGGCTGAGCCCCAGTTCCTGCCTGAAGGTTCTAGCCTACCCAGCCAGACTCCAGAATTGCAGAAACCAATTTCTTGAAATAAATCTCTTAACATGTCTGTTTGCATATCTATTGGTTCTGTTTCTCTGATTGAATCCTGACTAGTATAGATTTAGATATCAAGAATTAAGCCTGCTGTAGCAAAACCCTGAAAATGTAGAAATGGCTTTGGAATTGAATAATATGCAAAGATTGGAAGAATTTTGAGGTATGTGATAAATAAAACCTAGATTTCCTTGAGATTCAGACTGTTGATAGAAAAACAGATATTAGGAGTACTTCTGATGAGGTCTTTGGGATGCTTTGTTGAAAACTAGAAGAAAGACAATCGTTATTAGAAAGTGACAGAAAACCTGACTTGTCATCTACTGTTGGGTGTCAAGTAGAACTTATAAATGACAAACATGGATAGTTTGCTGAAGAGATTTCCAAGCAACATTTTGATGGTAACAGCTTATACTACAATGAAAGAGGAAAGATATAAATTGAAGAGGGAATTCTTAAAAAAAAACCAATCATCGTTTGATGATATGGAAGGTTGTTGGTCGGTCCACATTACAAGGGATATAAGAGGTAGTTAGCTGTGAGAATACCATGTTCTGGAAACAGGGCCAAGGGTGCGGTTAGATAACCTTTTGTTGAGAAGATTCAGCTTGTGACTCACGGAATCAATAGACCATCATAGCAGAAACCAAGAATAGAGCAGGGCTCTCTGAGAATCCTCTTGTTCTCAGTTGTGTGCACTCCCACAAATTACACAGGAGACTAGCATAATTTGTAGAATTTTATACTAACATAATATTGCCAGCCTGGACTGAAAGGTCAAAGGTTATATAAAATGAAAGAAAGTTGTTTGATTCTCTAAATTCTACAAACAGTAAGGAGGTTGACAGAGCTACGCACCTGCAATATACACCTCTTTCCAAGAGAATGGAAGAATGACCGAGGGGGTGCTACAAATATAGTGAGGAACAAACAGAGCCTGTAAAGGTCCAAAGCCAGGGGCCCAAAGAATACCCATGGGTCGAGGCATCAGATTGTCCATGAGTGCAGAGGGCAGAGCTTTGAGCCACAGATTTTCACAGGTCTCATGGAATTTCCCCTGTTGAGTTTTAAGCCAGTAATTTCTTTATATTTTCCAATTTCTTCCTTCCCAAATGAGACTTTCTGTCGTGTGTGTTCCAGCACTCTGGAAATAGATAAGTTATTTTCTGGTTTTACAGGTCCACAAATAGGACGAAGTTTGTTTTCCTAATTTAGATGTTTTATGACTTTTGAGGTGGTGATATTTCGATGAGATTTGGATTTAGAGGTGATCTATATTACTTAAAACTTTCAGAATGCTGAGGTGGCATTAATGTGTTTTGCATTGGGACAGACATGAATTTTGGGGGGCCAGAGGGCAGACTTTGTGGATGAATGTGTCCCTGAAAAAGGGTATATTTAAATCCTAATTCCTGTACATCTAAGTAGAAATGTTTTTGGTTATAGGGTCTTTGCAGATGTAGCTAAGATCTTATGGTGGGATTATTTTGGATTTACCATGGATCTTAAATCCAATGATTAATGCCCTTTTAAGAGAAAGGAAGATCAGAGGTACAAGTGGAGGTAGAGGTGAACACAGAGGGGAGAAGGACGTGGAACATGGAGGCATTAATTGGAGTAATGTGTTTACACATTGAAGACTGTCAAGAGCTCTGACAACTACCAGAAGCAAAAAGAGGAATGAAATGGATTCTTCTCTAAAAGGAGCTAATACAGTTGACCCCTTGATTTCTGATTTTTAGTGTCCAAAATCATGTGAGAATAAATTCCTGTTGTTTTAAGTCACCCAGTTTGTGGCTTATGCAAGTTTGTTATGCAATCGTAGGTAACAAATACAACATATATTTCAAAATGATAAAATGTTCATGTTTTTGTTACCAAGGTACATGCTTTTATGTTTTTAAGTTGAAATTTCAAGAAGATTGAATATGAATTTAAAATATCTTATTTAACCAGAAGTACTGTGCATTCTGTATTAGAAGAAATATATTAAAGAGTTGTGAGTGAGCAGCTAACTAGAAATACTACAAAATCAAGTCAAATGCCATGGTAATCTTTTTTTTTTGAGGCTAGGTCTTGCTATTTTTTTTTTTTTTTGCCTGTGGAACCGCAGGCTCTCATTACCCAGGGTACCACAGACTCAAGCAATCCCCAGCCTCAGCTTCCCAGGTAGCTGGGATGATAGGTGCGTGCCACCACGCCCAGTTATTTTTTTTGGAACTAGGTCTCGCTACGGGCCCCAGGTGGGACTCGAACCGCGATCCCTAGCCCCGGCCACTTCATAGGCTGGAGCTTACAAGCATGAGCCACAGTGCCCGGCCTGGTAATCCTTTTCTTTGTTACAGAGTTTATAAAACACCAATTCTGCTTTAAATAGAGCTATGCCATGCTTTATGTATGTGGTTTTCTAAAGTAGTTTTTATCACTTGAATGAAAAATATTTCCATTTATTTATTCTTTCCTAAATTACATGCAAATTATGCTGTAATACTTTGTAATATTTAAAAATATTGAGAAGTTTTCCCAAGAGTATCTGAAAGTATTTCTTTTGCCAAAGGGAGTTTGCTTGCAGAAACATTTGGAATAATAAACTCAAAAATGCTCACAGCTGAAAAAATCCTGAAATGATGTAATCTAATAATTCCTAATTCTTTTTCCACTGAAACAGACATCAAGAGGGGTTGGGTTCCCAGTGGAATATTATTCAGCAATCAAAAATGAAAAACTTATGTCATTGGTGGCAACATGGATGGAATGAGAAGGAATCATGTTAGCAGAAATAAGCTAGAAAGAAAAAAAATACTGGATGGTCTTACTTATATGTGGGATATAGGGAAAACAAACAAAGGACAAGAAAAAGTCAAAACTTACAAACTGAGAGCATAACTAAAGGAAACACCAAGGGAGCAGGAGGGGGAGGGCCAAATCAGGAGGTGGTGGTAGGGGATGAACACAAGAGATCAAGATGATGTTTCATCTCCCACATGGTGGTGGGAGAACTTCAGGGTATAGAATGATATAAAAAAAATATATATATATGCAATCAATAAAAACTGGATATAATTAAAAAATAATAAAGAGTGGTTGTGTTCCTAATTCAGTGTGCTCTTATCATCTTGCTCTGATTTAATAAATGCCAGAGAGTTTTGCAAGAAAGTAAACCATATACAACTACCACAGACTTACTGTGGATTTTCATTTTTATCCCAGCTTGCTTTAACCTTTTTCTTTTGGAACATATGCATAGATAAAATCATAAGATACCCTGGTTTCTCTTCAGATTGTACAAATCTTTCTCCTTTCACACAGAAATTTTGAGTTAGGAAGAAGTATAATTTATGACAACAACAGTAATTCAGAATCACCAAACCACCAAAGGAACACAAAATCTAGTACTGTAATTGCAATTGCTATTACAGTTTGATAAAAATGATTAAATTGAATTGTGAGCAACTCTGAAATGTTAGTCCATTGACTCCATGTAGACATACCAGTAGACATGCAAGTAGACAATGCCAGTGGCTGATTTTGATGTATATTTGGAACAACTTTGGGACAGTTTTACAATTTTAGAAGAAAGTTACCTGTAAATGTTGGCAATTTAACACTTAGTAGGCTGACCTACTTGTAACATGTTGCTCCTGACACAACTGTGTGTTATGAGATTAGGGTTTTGATTTGCTATATAGCTTTTTTTCCAGAGAGCAAAACTGAGACCTAATGAGTGACTTACTTATGTGTATGTAACTAGTAGTGACTCATGGTGATTTATGCTATATGACAGGGAGGGAAAGAATTCCAGAGGGTACATATTTTGCAGCTAGTAATATATTTGCCACATTGTACATATTTTCCTAAATTTTCACAACTGTTCAAGATAGATGCTAATGTTTCCTTTCATCAGTAGATTTTCAGAGCTCAGAAGCTTGTTGAATACATATAGTAAATATGTCAACCAGCAGGGATTTAACAGGCCTAAATCTCTTATTACTCCTCTGTGCTTAAAAAGTAAAATCCATGTCCCTTAGCTTCAGTTGTGTGCTATAAACCACATTAAATATTCTCTGTAATAAAAAATCATAAAAAGTTAAAATTTGTACTATTTTGGTACAGTTAGTATGAATTCATCCACACATAGACTTAATTTGTCCCCATAATTGCATACTTTGCTGATTTGTCTTCAAACTAAAGAAGTATTTCCCTATTTGTTTGGGTCAACTACTGATTTATCAAAAAATACGTGAGCCAATCAAAATGGGTAGAAATTTTCTTTGCAGTCAGACTAGCAAAATCACGGTCAATGTTTGAGCATATCTCCTAAGATACCCTTGTGGATAGCCTTTCAAAAATAGACTAGTTGAACTGAATTTTTTTTTTTTTTTAAGACCAGGTCTCGCTATTTTTGCCCGTGAAACCACAGGCTCACGTTGCCCGGGGTACCACAGACTCAAGCAATCCCCAGCTTCAGCTTCCCAGGTAGCTGGGATTCCTGGGAATCCACGCGCCACCACGCCCAGCTATTTTTTGGGACTAGGTCTCGCTACGTTGCCCCGATTGGACTAGAACCGCGATCCTTGGTCCCTGCTGCAGCTTGTAGGTTGCCCCTTACAGGCATACGGCCACTGTGCCTAGCCTAGTTGAACTGAATTGTATTTCAAACAGTACTTAGAAACTATTGCGTATTGACCTTAATGTAATCACTGAAGAACTGGTTATTGAGGTAACTCAGATAAAATTACCTTTAGTTAATGACATAAGGTGAGATATTTGAGATGTAAAAAACCCTAATTACCTACATTGTTAGAGTCCAGCAGACTCAACCATATACATTGTTTTGTTTGTATAGACAGTCTTTATCTTAAACAGGAATTATAACTGCAGTAATAGTAGCACCTTCCTTTTGTCATACTCCCAGAAAGAAGGCATAGCTGATTTTGGAACGTGAGTGATAAGGTAAGCTATGAAATTTTTGTTCAAGATTATACTCAGTTATATTATTTTTATAAAAGTCAGAGTTATGATCAAGGTCTTTTTTGTTTTGTATTTTTTTCCCAGATTAGTTTTAACTATGCTTATTGCATTTATAAACCTTTTATCATGCCACTAACAATTTTTTTGTACAAATGGCTATATAATATTAATTGATAAAGTATCTTTTATTTGGGTGTCTGAATTTGTTTAGTTTTGCCATTTGAATATTCTCTTTTCCTTATGAATTTATTGTCTACCTACCTATACTACCTTAGGAATGTATTGTTGAAATAATTCAATTTTATCTTTAAATTCACATTAGAATGATAGTGAATTTGAAATCTTAACAGATTTCAGTTGACTTCAATATAAATTGGAGAAGTTGCAGTATAATAGAAAATTCAAATTTTCCTTAGGAATGAGGTTGATAATATTGAGCTATCAGGAAGTTTTCAAGCTAAAATTCTGAGTCCAGCTGTTGTAGGCCTGTCAATTATAGGTAATAATACTTCAAATGATGAAAAAATTGGTAAATTTACATTCTTTTTTCCCATTTAGTATAAGTTAATTAAAGTGGATATTGTCATAAAGAAGGGAGAGATGACTATCTACTGATATTTTCCTGTGTGGCATGATGCCTCAATTCCTCTGTGGATTTGTCTAACTAGAAGAAAGTAGAAAGGAAGACAGGAAGGAAGGGGAAATATATGACTATGCTACAGTCAAACCTCTTCACAGAGTGATTTGATAGTCCATAGAGTGTAGGAATGTGAAGGGAGCAGGATTAGGAGAGGGAGAATCTGAAAAGAAAGGCCGTTGCCATGGAGATAACTGCTCTTCTATGGAAGATCTGGAATGGCAGTCCTATAGAGACTTTCCAGTGACCCAGTCAAGGGCCTGGGTCTTTATATACTGCATTCGTTGCTTGTAGGCTATCCCAAAGAAGGGGGCATGGCCTAGAGCCAAGTGGCTTCCTTAGACCAGGGACATTTTCTGGAGACTCATCTGCAAGTTGTCAGCAATCAACCCTCTCAATATTTGTGTCCTGAGAGTCAGATCTGGAAGGCACACCATTATCTTCAAGAACTCATCAGGAGAACTATGTTGATTGAGTGAACCCCAGCCTTTTATAAGAATCCATAGTGTAAATGCCTTGTTGGAGACAATTAGTCATCCTTCTGGCCCCCTCTACAGCGTGGGCCCCACATATATTGCTGTTGGGTCTATTGGATGGGAATCTGATTTTTTTGAGCCTCTACTCTAGATCTGCCTTTTCTTCCTCATGGGATCCTGGGTGGTCCTGTTTTATGGGAAAATATCTGGCAATGACGACTGCTCACCTGACTGCCAGTTATTGTCAGTGTCTGGTTCTGTGTACTCCTGGATTTCCTACTACTGGGTTTCATACATGGGATGAATATATTAGGAGGATGTGAAAGAGATGAGGGATATGACATTACAATACCTTCAACACCCTGCTAGATCTGACTGCCTATTTCACTGTCATCTGGTCATCTCCCAGTTCCAATCTTGCTAGTTTCTTTGGGGTTTTATTTATTTATTTATTTTTTATTTTATTTATTTATTTTTTTGAGACTAGGTCTTGCTATTTTTGCCTGGGGAACTGCAGGCTCATGTTGCTTGGGGTACCACAGACTCAACCAATCCCCAGCCTCAGCTTCCCAGGTAGCTGGAATTACAGGCACACACCACCATGCCCAACTATTTTTTTGGTGGGGACTAATTCTCGCTAAGTGCCCCCAGTGGGATTCGAACCGCGATCCCTGGCCCCAGCTGTGGCTTCCTAAGGCTGCCACCTACAGGCATGTGCCACCATGTCCAGCCTTCTTTGGAGTTTTAGCTGACTTTTCTAATCTGAAGCAGTTTTCAGGCTCATTCTGATTTAGCCCTAGAATAACTCCATGCAATAAAATAGTGGAACTACCCTGTGCACTGGTCATGCTATTAATCTGTAGTTTCAAGTGCTGAGAACTTTGCAAGGCAGATTTCAAGCAGTGGAAAATTGTGTCATAAGTAAAACTGGATGAAGTTTTGTGAGTTTTTTTTGAACAGTTAAAATCTAATGCAGCTTTAGTCAAACTGAATTGAGGGTCTTTGTTTCTGTTTACCAAATTATATACAATAAATCTTGCAGTGTTTATTACTGCATTGAGAATAAATGGTTTATTGGGTTTAAAACACTATGATTCTAACCCAAAACAAGATAATTACTTTGATTCCTTAAATTACTCTGCTTGTTACTATCTTGATTTCTGCTTAGCTACATGATTTACAGAAAAAGAGGAAAGAGTGTGATAGTTTCTTGATTCTCTTCTCAATTTTCAGGTGGATGTTTTTCTATTTTTATTTTATGCTTAGGCTTGGTCTATACTCTAAGGGCAATAATTTCAAGTCAGAAGTCAATGCCCATATGTCCAATCAGATAACCAATAGAAATATTACAAAAAATGTTATTGTTATATTCTTTAACAGAATAAAATTTACACTCTTTAAAAGAACAAAACTGTATTTTCTGTTTAAAAAAGTTTGGTTGAATTTACATGTAGAAACTAGATTTCCACCAGAAGGCATTTCTTTTTAATGATAGATGATGGGCCTATAATCCCTTAAAGTATATAAAAATTGAATCAAACTAGTGTAAGTGCAAAATGACAGCCATATTATTTAAGCCTTGATTCTGAAGTTATAAATACATGAGTATACTTTGTGTAAACGACACCCTAAATTTAGTCAATCAGCAAACATTTAACAAATATAGAGATATACCATTGAAAAAATAGTGTATTCTTAAGAGTGATATCAGAACATGACTGAATAAAGCATTACTTGCAGTGTCCATGTTACCCTACTACCCCCCCCCACCCAAAGAAAATGACAACTTGGTTTCCATCCATGGACAAAAGTGCCTTTGTGGGAGCTGTGAGATCCAGGTCCATATGCCAAGGGATCCAGGAGGGGCCTTAACCACTCATGTGCTGGGTATCAGGTATGTGATTTGGGCTCAGCTGTGAAACCTGCTATGACCTGTGAACTGGTTTCAGCCTCTCTTGGCTGTGATCTGTGAGCTCCTGGAAGATACTGTCTTAGACAGTTACCTGTAGATGAGGAAAAAAAAGGAGAAAGCAAGCAACTTTATGGTCTTTTTGTGACTTGCTTTACTTTCTGTCTTATTTTTCTAACAGGAATTCTGTAAGCCCTGTATCTTCTGCCCAAACTTGGCTAAGCTTGTGTATTCCTTGCTATATGTTATTGTCATGTGATATAAGATACTTATTTTGTTTCTCCATCATCTTCATAATGTTTTTCTTTTACCACCTCCTCACCTCTTTTATTTATTCATAAGCTTATTTTTATTTTTTATACTTTTCCATTTTACATCATCTTTTCCACTTTGAGCTATTTTTTTTCTTTTCCTTCCATCTGTTTTTCTTTATTGAGAATGTAGCATACATATAGCATAGTGTTGAATATTGCAAAGTATAAAAGGATGACAAAGTTGTTTTTAAGCAATTCATTATTGAATGATAGCATTTTTTTGTATCAGTAACTTTCCTATGAATTAAAAAAACTAAAATTAAGCCAAAATTCTCTAATATTTATACATAAAGGAACAAGCAGTATTATTTTAAATATTGCTAGGTAGTGTCCAGAAAAGTAAAATTATTTATATTTATTTTTATATTATATATTACACGCATGTAGTTTAAAGTCATGTAAGAAAATCTGCATTTTGTAACCATGTCCTTTTTTGTTGTCTTATGGCCTGCTTAAAATCAAATATCCAACTCTACTACAAGTTGCTTAATGGATTTTTGTCAGTTCCATTTTCTATTTTGTCCTTTCACTTAAAAGAGTCACCTCAAAGTACTATCATTCACATGTTATTATCTAGGAATCCTTTATTTCTATTTTATAATATAACAGGCTGTCAAGAACTGTGAAGGGTCTAAGGTTTTATTCTGCTTGTGAGGTGAGAAGTTAGCCTTCCACAATTCTGTGTGTGCTGTCAGAGGATACAAGACTCTTGGATCAGAGTTAAAGTTTATTACTCACAGAAATAGCAGTAGCCAGAGGATCATCTATATCCAATCTCAGAATCCTATGAGACTAGGTCAAGCTGCTTGGAAAGAAAAGCTACCCTTGTATCAATTTTACACAGAGAAAAGTTCCAGAGCTATTCTTAATAGCTAACTGTCTGAAAAGATCACTGAAGTATTAATTGGGCAAAGTGAACTTTTCTTTTCTTTTTTTTTCTTTTTCTTTCTTTTTTTTTTTTGAGACTAGGTCTTGCTATTTTTGCCTGTGGAACTGCAGAATCTCATCATTGCCCAGGGTACCACAGACTCAAGCAATCCCCAGCCTCAGCTTCCCAGATAGCTGGAATTACAGGCCCACGCCATCACACCCAGCTATTTTTTTGGAACTAGATCTCGCTACGGGACCCAGGCAGGACTTGAACTGCGATCCCTAGCCCCGGCCGCTTCATAGGCTTAAGCTTACAGGCATGAGCCACGGTGCCCGGCCAAAGTGAACTTTTTTATACTCAGAGATATCACATTTTTTTTTAAAACTTGCTAGCTTGCCTCAATTTACTTTCTACAACTCTTGCAGCCTAAAAGCATACAAAATTGTTTTTATCCGTAGCCCCTTACCATCATTTTCAAAGTCAAAACAAATTCTTACAGTGAAAGAAACTATTTCTAACAAAGTTATTTCCTAATTATTTACTACAAAAGAAACATAACAAAACCCCGATTACCCTGATATTGTCCAGAAATCCTTAGTCTTTGAATCCCTGTTCATCTCACCAAATGTCCAATCAATCAGACTCTAACAACATAGCTCCAAGTGTAGGACGTCTTTCTCTGGCATGCTTCAGCTTCCAAGTATGCATTAAAGCATGCATCTCTCTTCTCCTTTCAGCATGTTCTTCGGCATTCTCTTCATTTAGGCAGGAAACAGAAACTCCAAAGTACAGGAATCAATTGCAGATTCATCAAGGCCTCCTCATGGCCTCTACAAAAATCCTTAGGCTCACTTTAGCACACTTTAGGCTCACTCAGCTTAAGCATACTAAAGCTGGAATGCCCATCTTGACTGGAATGCCCACCTCAGACATGCAGCTTGGACTTACATTCTCCTCTCCAGAATGCTAACCCCCCAAATGCTCATCAAAATGGCTGGTCCAGTTCTTTGCTCTCGACTCTTATTTATATTTTGAAATTTTGTTTGCCATCTTCCTGGAATAGTCTTGTGAATTATATCACATTACAAGAAAATACCTGTTTTCCTTCTTCCTCTCCCTTCTATCTTTCTGAAAGGATCAAGGCCATTGTCACATTTTAGCATGTCCTTTTTGAAATTTGCAATCCTAAAGCAACTGGAGATATGAAATCTGACAAAAAGAGAAAAAAAAATTTGTTGACTTGAACTTAAAACACCTATGCCTGCTTTTCCCTAGGAAGCAGACTCAAAATTAGCATCTTCACCATTCACCTACTATTGGTATGCAAAAATCAGCTACTGGCTTCTCTCAGCTCTCTCTCAGACCAAAAAAAAGAAAAATTTAGAAACACAGTTTAAACTTTAGACTAGTTTGCCTCAATTTACCCTCTTTTAGACTTCTGTGGGTTCTTTCCAGCATCCCCAGCCTTCTCACCAAAATCCCAAGTCAAAGCAAGACTCTCAGAGTGCAGACTGATTTATTACTAACCAAAGTGATTTCCTAGTAACCACCACAGAAAATACATGCAAGTATAACTCTAAATTACTTTAACATTGTCCAAAACCTTTCTCAACATTGTCCAAAGTCCTTTCCCCGGATTGTCTATAAATCCTCAGTCTCTCAGTCCTGATCATCTCACCAACATTAATCAGTCAGAATTCATCTCCATGTGTTCAAAGACATCTTTCTTTGGTGAGCTCCAACTCTTCCATGCCGTCTTCTCCTTGTCCTCCTCCAGGTAGTAGAAAAAAGCTCCATAGTACCAGAACCAGCAAAGTTCACTTTCTTTTCAGGCCTGACTTTTGCCTCTCCCAGACAAAAGTCAAACTCAGCAAAACAAACTCCAATACAGAGTTTCAATTTCCAAACTCCTTAACTTCCTTTAATAGACACACTCCTAGCCTGGGTCAGCCAAAGGCTTCAGGCCTCAGGCCTTGGCCATATGGCCAAACTCACATGGCTCACATCTTCATCCCACAAATGACAGATCTCATTCTTGGCACAATCTTGGTAATATCTTAGAAAGGGATAAGGATCAATAAGGTTAAGGATAGATAGAAATTTGGGGTCTAGTTTTAAGGGGTCTTTCAGTAACCAATTGGAAATTAATTGGGAGTGAACAATTTTCATGATAATTTAGGATTAGTGAGAACAACAAGATGAAGGTTTTGAATTAAGTCTTGATTAATTAAAAATAGTTTTTGAAACATAATTTGCCTATTTAAGTTGTGTATTGTTTACAGGAGGAGTGAGTGATTTACTCTGATGAAGAGTCTATTGTTTTGAGAGGGGATTAACTGAACAGTTGATTATTTGGATAAGTGGATTTTCAGGATTCTTGCAACTTTTACTTACTGGGCAAGAATTTCCTGCAATAGTAAAGTCATATTTACATGCATTGTCTTAGTTTTTGATACCATTAAAATGTTTAGCTGTAAGCAGTTTGTTGTCTCAAGGCATTACTTTGTTCATCCCAGGAAATTATTTAGTTGATTAAATGGAAGAAAATTCTGAGCAGGGGAGATGAAAATATAATCTGGAAATAAATCTTTAGGTCAAGCTAGGAGGTGGAGGTCAGAGTGTGATGACGTTCAGGGCATTGATAGTTCAGGGTGGAAAAGAATAAGCAGGACAACAGGTAATTTGTTGTTTTCCTTCTCCGTTTCCTTTTCCTCTATGGTTTATGTCCTATTTTCGTATATAACAGGGTTGTCAAGGACTGTGAAGGGTCTCAGATTTTACTCTGCTTGTGAAGTGTCTGTAACTTGTGTGGGGACTCAAAGGTCTGAGAACTAGCTAAGCATATGTTTTATAACACCGAGTTTGTTTTGTTTATTTTCTGTGTTCCTGACATGGAGCTTCTAAAATGCCTAACAGCTCCGAAGTGTTAGGACTGTTCCCATAGTGCCAATGACATGACTCATGGCAGGCCCTTCCAACTTTATGATGGGTGCTGGTCGTCCTAAAGGCCAGCCAGCCTTATCATTAGAAAGTTATAATTTGGGCTAGCCTGACCTCCCAGGAGGGGTGGAAGATGGAAGGGTTCAGTCATGTGGCCAGTATATAATCAATCATGTTTATGTAAAGAAACACCCCAATAAAAGCTCTAGATAGCAAAGGCCAGTAAAGTTTCCTAGTTGGTGAATGCAGATGTGTCAGGAGGGTGACAGTCCTGATTCCTAGGAATTGGTGTGGAAGTTCTGCCTTCCTTTCTAGATCTTGTTCCATCAGTCTTTTCACCGGTTTGGTTCTCATATATGTGTCCTTTATCACAAAACGGTACTCATAAGGATGGCACATTCTCGAGTTCTGTGAGTTCTTGTGAATTATTATTGAACCTGAGGAGAGTCATGGAGACCTGCATTGGTACTCAGCTGGTCAGCTGTGCATTGATCTGGATACTCTCAGAGACATGTAAATCATCTCAAAAGTGAGAACAATTTTGTGGAAAACTGAGCCCTTAAAATGTGTTGACCGATAAGAAGTACCATAAATATTTTATTTATTAATTTACTTTCATTATACAACATCAGTCATCTTTGTATGGTTGTTGGTCCCCATGGGGATACCCTTCTTCTTCTCCCCCTGTCCCTCTGGTCACTCTGTCTCCATTCTTGTTACTGTTTTCTGGCCCATGTTTAGTCCTCTAGCCTCCTTTTCCTGGAGCAATGTTCTTTTCCTGAGTGATGATCAGTGTTTCTGGGGCATGGTAGACTGTGTTTCTCATTTCCAGTCTTAACTTGTGTCAGGCAGCCAGTCCGAGCTCATTGGGGGTCCATTAGTGTCAGTTCCTCTATGCAGGATATTTCCTCCATTCTTTCTCCATCCCTTTTTGGTGTTTTTAAATTTTTTTCCTACCTTATAGTTCTGGACTCAGGCTTAGAGAGCTCCTTTGTTGGATAAGAAGTTCCTTGGAGGGGACAGATGTCGATTGATGGTTGTTCTAGTTGGCCTCCTTGGTTATGGATTGCTGTTTAGCTGTTGGGCAGCTGCCATATTTCTGTGGTCTTCCTCTTCTTGTTCAGAGGGAGTGTGCCTTGCTTTTGTTGGAGGCTTCTCTGAACCTGAATTCTGGCCCCTAGGTCCTGGTGACAGTGACCATGTTGGAGTAATCCTGATGTTCATATCTATAGTTGATCTCACAGTCTTGTGTTCAGTGGTTCACTCCAAGATCTTTTTGGGTCCTACCCAGGGGAAATGTGTATCTAGGGCTTTTAATCATATCTCTCACCTCATCTGTTTCTTCTGTTGGATTATTTATGGTTTTCTTGTTCTTGATGAGGACTGACTAGAGTGGAAGTAAACCAGAGGGTTAGTCTGTCCCCTCCCCCTCACACTCCCTGGCAGGGCTTCCTCCACCTCTAGCACAGACCAGAAAGCTCTGTGGGGTGTCCACACCCCAAGCCCTGTCCCCTTAATGTGGGAGTGAGAGCCCAGGCCTACCAAAATCCCGGACACAAAGGACTCAGCAGGCTGGGTCAATATAATTAAATCATAGTACCAACAACTGGTATGAAGCCATTTATGTTGGAAGCAGAATAGTCCTAATACTCCTGAAAAAAAAAATCATTTCTCTCTTTAAAGTGGGAGGAAGCAGACTGAGAAATACTTTCCTAGTAGAAATAGGAAAATTAAAGAAAAATATATTTTCTTTTTTCCAAAGAATCATTAAAGTCTTCCTATTCCCTTAAGAGTTATCATTCTAAATTCATATATATATATATATATATATATATATATATATATATATATATATATATAATATGATTTGGTTTTCTATAGTTTCCTTCTCTGATTGTTTCAACTGTTGGGTAATTACTAGTAGAACTTCTAGTGGTGTAAATCTTAAAAATTGTTTTTGACCAAGCCTGTAAGCTAAGTATTACAGAATATTTCATATTGACATAATTTCCCTAGATATTTTGATATTAAAAGGAGGGAGGGAGGACAAAATAAAAGATGTGTATTAAGAAAAACCCTAGCAGAACATTGGCATCAGCTTCAATCATTGAAGGAATTTTACTCCTTTTTACACCTGCAGCTATATAAAACAGCAGTCCCCTAGCTAATTGAAATAAAATAAGTGAAATTGCTGGAGGTGAAATGTTCAAATTACATATTTTGCTGCTGAGAACATATCAGCAGCAATTGAGATTTTCTTTTCTTTTTGTTTTTAATAGAAAAGAAAAAGAACAGCTATCATTGGTAGCAAGAAGAATAAAAAATAAATATCACTAGTGTCAATGTCAACTCAAAATGTATATATATTGATGAACATTTTGTATTTGTCATCAGCACAAAAGGCTTTCATAAAATAGTCGGAAACATCTTTATTGACAATTGTGAATATGCATCATTGTTTGTGACAATGTCTTGAAACAGATATAAGTTATTTTTCAAACTAGAACAGGACTTGTAAATAACTTCTGTAACTACAGCTAGAATCATTCATTTGTGTCAAAGAAAGTCTTCCCTATGAATGTTGTCATGATGTGATAGTTCAATTTACCTTTAACAAGGGCTGCTTCTTGCCCATTTCAAGAGAAGCTTCCCAGTTTGAGTTTATGAAAAGAAGTGGTTAAATAATGTCAGCCAAAAAGAAAGAAAATGATTGGTAAACTGTTCCGGCACAACTTGAGTTTCACGTGATTAATACCTCAATTATAAACTAATCATTTTCTATTAATCATTTTGATGTTTACATATTTATATGCATATATATTTGCATATATATATTTATTTACATCATTGTATCTCTCGGGGTTCTCCCTCTACTGTATCATGCGTGAACCAAAATATTATTTAAAAAATTTTAAAAAATCAAATAATTTATTCATATATATTTCACATCTTTGTGATCTCTGGCATTCATGCCCCAACTCTCCCTGACTCTTCCCAGCCTGTCCCGGTCCCCTGCCCCTGAGTTGTGTACTTTAATTTGGTTGTTAGTTGATTTGACTTTTCTTCATGGCTTTTTGTTTATCTTTCCCATGTCCCATATAGTAGTGAAACCATTTGGTTTCTGTCTTTTTCTTTTTGACTTGTTTCTGCTAATATGATTTCTTCTCTGTCCATCCATGTTATCATAAAATCAACCAATTTGTCATTTTTAATTCATGAGTAATATTCCATAGTGTATATATACCACATCTTTTTCATCCATTCGTCTGTTTTCAGACATTTCATTTGCTTCTATGTCCTTGCAACTGTAAATAGTGCTGCAATAAACATCCGAGCACAGGTGTCCCTTTGTACAAGTGTTGAGGTCTCCTTTGGGTAGATTCCCAAGAGAGCAATTTCTGGGTCAAATGGTAGTTTCATTTTCATTAATTTGAGGGTCCTCCACACAGCTTTCTATAGAGGTTGGACCAGTTTACATTCCTATCAGCAGTGTAAGAGTGTTCCCTTTCCTCCACATCCTTTCTAGCACTTGTTGTTGCCCAATTTTTGGATGTGGACCATTCTTACTGGTGTAAGGTGGTATCTCATTGTGGTTTTGATTTGCATTTCCCTCATTACTAGTGATGTTGAACATTTTTTCATGTGCCTGTTGACTATTTGTATTTCCTCTTTGGAGAAGTGTCTTTTTAATTCTTCTCCCATTTTTTAACTGGGGTTTTCACTTTGTTTTTGTTAAGTTGTGTGAGTTCTTTGTGTATCTTTGTTATCAGACCTTTATCACTTGTATGGAGGACAAAAATATTTTCCCACTTGGTTGGATTTCTTTTTGTTTTCTCTGCTGTCTCTTTGCTGTAGAGAAGCTTTTTAGCTTGATGCAGTCCCAGATGTTTATGTTTTCCTTCATTTTTTTACCTGCTATAGATGTATCCAGAAATGAATTTCTGGATTGTAACTCATGGAGGGTTTTGCCCATGTTTTCCTCTATGTATATTATGGTTTCCAGTCTTACATCTAAGTCTTTTATCCATTTTGAGATGATTTTAGTACATGTCTTGGTCCATTTTTTTGCATGTTTTGACCAGTTTTCCAGCACCATTTATTGAAGACCCTGTCCTTGTTCCAGTGTAAGTTTTTCACTCCTTTGTTAAAGATTAGCTGACTATATACGTGTGGTTTTATTTCAGGGCACTCAATTCTGTTCTATTGTGAACCAAAATATTGATCTTTTGTGCTAGTCCCATCCTTGATCCTTCCTTCCTCCTCCCCTTAGCTGCTTGCCCCAGTTCTGTTGTTAGCTTATTTTGACTTTTTCTTGGTCTTTTGTTTGTTTCCTTATACCCCATATATGAGTGAGACTGCCTGGTTTCTGTCTTTTTCTTTCTGAATTATTTCTTCTAACATGATTCCTTCTAGGTCCATCCTTGTTCTCACAAATGCATCATATTTGTCTTTTTTTGGTTGCAGAAAATACTCCATTGTGCAAATGTACCACAATTTTTCAACCATTCTTCAGTTTTAGGGCATTTTGGTTGTCTCCCTATCTTGGCTATTGTAAATAGTGCTGCATCGAGCATTCAAGTACAGGTGTCTTTTTGAATTAGTGTCTTTTGGATAGATTCCCAAGAGTGGAATTAACAGATCAGATAATAATTCCATTTTCAGTAGTTTGAAGATCTACCACACAGGTTTCCATAGTGGCTGGACCAGTTTGCATCCACCAGCAGTGTAGAAGTATTCATTTTACTCATCCACACCAGCACTTGTCCATTTTTTGAATATGGGCCATTTTTACTGGCCAATATGGCATCTCATTGTTTTGATCTGCATTTCCTTTATTAAAATAATCTTTTCTGACCTCAGCATTTATTTTAGGTTACCTTCTCCAAAGGAAAGACTTCCTTCATTTTTTTTCATTTCTCTCCTATTTCCTTCCCTTGTTGCTCTCTTTTTCATATATATATTCATATTCATATATATATTTCATATATGTATTCATATATTTAAAAATTCCAATGTATTATATAATCATTGCAATCATTTTATTGTGAAGCTCAAAATTTCCCCAGTTTGCATAACAATCATGCAAACCACTTTATTGGGTTATAATTCATCTATAGTAAAAAGCACATTTAAAAATTTTTTTGTTGAGGTAGATTTGGTTTGCAATATTTTTTTGTGATTTAGACATATAAGCTCTCCCCCTTCAGGTGTTGTTGCTGCCCCTCAGCTCCCACCACAGCATCCATAGTCCTCTACCATAGTCCCTTATGCTCCCTTCCCAACTTGTCCTCCCCTGCTCCCTCCCCACCTCCCACCCCCCCATAACCTTAGTTCTGTGGTCAGCACAGCAGATTTTTATTCTATACCTTATCAGGTTATATCAGGGCTATGCTTCCTCTGATACTCTATATAGAATATCCTTGTCCCTTCTTCTAGTAATGCCTGCTTTGCCTTAGGTTGTCAGGTGCATCTCATTCTAATCCATGCCTTTGTGTCACCTTCTTTTCATATGTCTCACTTTTCCTAGGATGCCAGACATTGGATTAAGGAAGCACCTTATCAATACTACTTCATCTTAATTAATTGTATATAAAATGACCATATTTTCAAATAATATTTCAAATTCAGATATATTAGAACATAAATAAACATATATTTTTTAGTTGGGACAAAATTTAACCCATTCAAATTGTATTTTTCTTTTCATTCTGTTCAAAATATATTCTAATTTGTCTTCTGAATTCTCTTTTGGACTGATGAATTCTTTAGAACTATGTTCAGATGTTGGGGATTTTTTCAATTTAATTTTTTTGTGGGTATTCTGGTCATGGATGAAGTCTTAGGACATTTGTATGTCTGTAGAGCTCCTTATTTTGAATTTATTTCTTGAAAACATTTCCCTTGGGTGTTGAAGTATAGTTTTACAATTATTTCTCCTTAGTACATTGGACATTGTGCCACTGAATTTCCTTTTGCATTGTTTCCAATCTGTGTTTTCCCTGCCTTTTAATCTATACATTATAGGTACTTTTTCCCTTGGACTTTTTCACCAGTTTTTTATATCCCTGTGTAGTTCTCTTCATGTTTCTTAGACTTCATTGACATTTTGATATAGATTTACAGTTTCATCAAAACTGAAAAGTTATGGCGGTCATTTCACCAGATATTTTTGCTCCCCCCCCCCTTTATGTGCTACATATGTTGAGTTGCTTGAATTTGTCTCTTGCTCACTGATGCTATATTTATTTACCCATAGTTTGGGAGGTTCATTTTGTTTGTGTCTCATTTTGGGAAGTTTCTATAATTAGTACTGCTGTTGTAGTTTCAAGATCACTATTTTTTGTAATATTCAAATATCCAATCACCATTAATCTCACTCAGAGACAATTTTCACTTTAGACAATAGTTTTTTAACTTCAGAAGGTTGATATCCAAAAAACCCCAAAAAACAAAAACCCATGCCTCATGTCTTTACTTGACTTATAGATACATGAAATGTAGTTCCAGTCCCATTTTAATATACTTTCTGCTAATTCTAACATCTGTAACAGTTCTGAGTCCAGTTTATATTGACTGACTTTTTGTTTTGTTGTGAGTCATTTCTTTTTGCTTTTTTGCATGCTTGACCATTTATTTGTATGGTTAAATACACAAATTGTATATATTTAAGGTGTAGAGTATGATGTATTGTTATATGTGTACATTGTGAAAAGATTACCATAATCAAACTGTTCAGCATATCCATCATTTCACATTATTCCTTTTTGATGAGAACTATTAGAAAATTCCAGGTGTACATTATTACTGATTGTAGTCACCATCCTATGTATTAGACTCTGAGTTAATTAGGATTAATTCATTTTATAAATGGAAGTCTGTTTTCTTTTCTTTTAAAAAATAAGTTATATATATATATATATATATATATATATATATATATATATTTCACATCATTATAGTCCCCAAGGATCACCTACCACCTCTCCTCCCTGGTGCTCCAGCTTGTCACCTCCCCCCCCGCCCATTGTGTACTTTCATTTGGTTGTCCATATAATAGTGAAACCATTTGGTTTCTGTCTTTTTCTTTCTGACTTGTTCCACTAATTTGATTTCTTCTAGGGAAATCCATGTTATCATAAATTCATCAAAGTTGTCATTTTTACTTGATGAGTAATATTCCATTGTGTGTATGTACCACATCTTTTTCATCCAGTTATTTGTTTTGGGACATTTGGGTTGCTTCCATGTCCAATAGTGCTGCCCCAAACATCTGAGCACAGGTGTCCTTTTGTACCCACATTGAGGTCTCCTTTGGGTAGATTCCCAAAAGAGTGATTATGGGGTCGAATGGTAATTCCATTTTCATTAGTCTGAGGGTCTTCTGCACTGCCTTACATAGAGGTTGGGCCAGTTTACACTCCCACCAGCAGTATAAGAGTGTTCCTTTCTCTCCATATCCCTTATCACTTGTATGGAGAGCAAAAATTTCCTCCCACCCAGTTGGGTTTCTTTTTGTTTTGTCTGTTGTCTCTTTTGCTGTATTGAAGCATTTTAGTTTAATGTAGTCCCAGCTGTTTATGTTGAAGGTCTCTTTTCTATGACTAACATAACCCATTCTCTTCATACCCCCTGCCTTATACCACCATTCTACCCTCTGCTTCTATGAATTTGAGGATTTTTAATTCCACATTTGATTAAATCATGAAGTATTTTTATTTGTTACCATAATTTCCTCAAGGTTCATCCATGTTGTCACAAATGACAGGAATTTTTTGTTTTAAGATAGAACAGTATTCAGTTGCATACTTAGCATATTTTCTTTATGTGTTAGACTGATACTTAGATTTTGTCTGTAGTGTAGTTTCTGTGGATAATGCTGTAGTTTCTGTGGATAGGAGAAATGCAGATATCTCTGATATAGTAA
This sequence comes from Uropsilus gracilis, assembly GCA_004024945.1. NCBI lineage: Eukaryota > Metazoa > Chordata > Mammalia > Eulipotyphla > Talpidae > Uropsilus > Uropsilus gracilis. Next base: position 50,650 of record PVHY01000303.1, on the reverse strand, counting down.
TTTTATTTCCTTTGGATATTTACAGATATATGTAAATATATATGTTTGGTATTATCTCATTATGATTTTAATTTGTTTCCTAGACATTAAGTCATGTTACGCTTGCACACATTAATTAGGGCAGTAAAAAAATTTTGCAAGTAATGGATTTGTTTATGAAATTGATTATGGTAGTGATTTCATTGGTATATGCTAATATGCAAATTCATCAATTTGTATATATTAAACATGTACAGTTATTTGTATGACACTTGTAGTATAATAAGGTATTTTCATAAAAATACTGTAGTATAGTAAGGTTTAGAAGGCTTTGTATTTAGATGTATGTGCTCAATCTAGCATATAAGAGTTATTTTATATTAATTATCTTGTTAATTAATAAACATTATTCTAAATATCCTCAGGATAAAAAAGTTCTTAAAATGTAGAGTAGTAAAAAAGTTGATATTTGCTCATTTCTCAATTGGAGATAAGAAAAATCATCAAAATTATCAAAAATCAAAATTCAGTTTTCTCATTCCTAAAGAAATTCTCATTTCTCATTTTCAGTCTTCTGGAACATAAGAGAATTCAAAGAGGATTAATTATTTTGAGGCTTTCCTGTGCATTATCATTTGAGATAGTTTGGTTGACGTAGTTTTTCTGTAACTTATTTAAGAACTGAAAAAAATATAAGGATAATATTGAAACAGGTAGTTTATAGTTCTTTAAATATTAATCTATAATACCTAGATTTATTCCTTTATAGGCTTAAATAGGCTTAAATGCCTGTTCAATCACCTTGATCCCAATTTTGTTCTGGGACAAATACACTAAATACTTTATAGTTACTGTCTGCCAATGATCTTCCAACGTGAGCTTGAAATACTCCCTCTTTCTGTGTATCAGTTTTCATGGAATTTTTCATTTAAAAAAAGAAGGCTTACCTGTTTGTGTTAACCTGGATAAAATGTTCTCATCATTGTTTTGTGATATTTACACTTCCCAGTACCCATTTGATCAAGTGTATAAAGTTCTGGCATTATTTGTAGCAAAGCCACTTAAGAAAGGAAACCAGTAATACATTACAAATTCTCTATTTAAAATATCCCCTTTCTTCTTTCTGATTCAACTGAAATGAAATATTAGGTTTGTTCTTAAGAGTTAGATTAAGAGAGTGGAAATTTGTAACTCTTAAAAGTTGATTCAATTGTAGTTTAGTTTATCTTAATCTTGTAGGAAAGTGCTAGTACTTTCCTTTGATGCTTTATTTCATTTGGAAAGTCCAGACATGCTCCAGTGAGCTTAGATTTTGTCGCCTGGCACCAGTTTGGCTATTTTTGTTGAAATGATGTTGCATTAAAAAAAAAACATTGTGTATATGTTTATTGTATTTTGGCAGGTTCCAAAATCATGGAAAATTTCAAATTTCATGATAATGCATGCTTACCAGGCAGATGATTTTTTTCTTACTCAATGTTTACTCTAATTCTAGGAACTTAAACCTTTTTTGTGAAGTCATTATTGGGAGAAGTAACACATTATTTTTCATTCTACTGTAGGAAAAGGGGCATTTAATTCTCTAATTAAAAAAAATCCTACTAGCCCTTCAAAATTCTGAATCTAATATAGTTTTAATTAAAAGGAGGAACTTTATGTATGACTTGTAAAACTATATTTAGATATAAAAAGCAAGTACTATCATTTCTGATTACTTATTTCATGAAATATAGTGAGTGTAAAAGAGAGAGTTAACAATTAGAATGAATTAAAGAATAAATGTGGAGTGCAGTTATTTTTTGAAGCACTGCCATGAGTTTCCTGGCTCCATTAGTGGGAGATGTCAAACAATAAACTGAAATAAATGAACACTGAGACAAAATGAGAACCATGACTTACACGAGGATGTGTTTTAAGTTTGGGAGAAATCATTGTTACTTTGGCTGACAAGACTCTGTTGTTCAGTTTTGCTTACTAAATCAGGACAAATATATTGATACGCATCCTAACACACATATACAACTTTTCAAAGTGACTCTTGGTAATAATGGAAATTCTTGGCTACTCTCCAGTTTCAGGAGAGGTTAGCCAAAGACTAAAGTTTTGCTGAGACCACCCAGGATATGATCCCACCCTTTCTCTGATTCTGTGCCACTTTAATACAAATGGAGAAAAGACAAAAGTGAAATTTTCCTTTCTTTATTTGCTTTGTTTTTTTTTTAATGGATAGGAAAATGCAAAAACAGTTACATCAGTTACTTCTTAGCACAGAGTTTTTGTGTTTACTGCTTTGTAGTCAAAAGCATACACTGTGATTTCTTGCTTTTTTTTTTTAATAAGTTCTTTGGTCTTAGATTTTAGTTTAAAGCATATAGAATATTTTGAGACTGTCTGCCCTAGAAGATTAGTCTAGTTCTAATAGTAAATTTGTACTATAATATTTACATAGTAGGCAACTCTAGAAATTCATTCCATGGTGTCTTGAAGTTTTATGGAAAATATTCACTTATTTTTAACTAGTCTTCTCTTTTTCAGTAGTTTTTTAATTCAAGATCCTGGGTCCTCCAGAGTTAGGTGAGTAATGCTGTTTTAAAAGATTCCCACATATAGACTCAGTCAAGTGATGTGTTTATCAATAAAACATTGCTAAACTGTCCTTCTCAAAGTTGTGTCAAGTTTTTCCTGTGAGTATCCTCAAATATTTTTTTAAAGAAGTTCAGTGTGAGCACACTGAATAGAGATGATAAGTAGTTTAATATTCTGAGTTGGAACTTACTTTTTTTAGCCATGAAGAGGAGGAATGCATAGTTTTATTTTCAGAGCATCAGAAAGTACTCCAGAAGATCAAGGCAGATCAAATTTAAGAGAAAGAGATCAAAGGGAGCTATTATATAAGAGACAATGTGAAGAAAGGATGAATGAGAAACAAATGGTGAAGGGAGGACAATGAAGTGTGAAGATTTGAAGAGAACTGGGTGACTTTCTCTGGAAGGTCTGTGATAGCCACTGCTAGGTTAAAGAGGGTTGGGTTGAAGTTACTGTACTAACGACCAGAAGAAAGACTTTGAACATCGTGACTGTGTTCTGCACATGGTCCTCTTACAACTTTCCATGTGTTCTCCCGGACTTTTATACTGCAAGGAGCATAGAATTGGTTGATTCACTCCTAGGGCTGTTGCTCACTTCATATAAACATTACCCTCCTGGTTTAAACATTTCTGGAAGCAATTATGTTTCTTAGAAGTAACGCTGTGCTTTCCAATTAAGATGCTGTGAAAAATGTTGCCAATCTTAAGAGTCAGATATTTTCTGTTACTGTGAAGGATCCTTAAAATTTTCATGAAGAAATCACTGTCAGTGACTTAGGGTCTTAGAAGTGTCTACATGTATATTTAGAAATTTCTACTTATCTATCTAAATGTACTTGCTTTTACTTTGTTATGAATATAGACATTAAAAAAAAAACTAGCCTCTCATACTCTTCATGCTTTCAACATCCTGAACCTGGGAAAAATTGAGAAAAGTTTGTTAATTTAAGCAAAACTCATTGGAATTAGAACATTTACAAACAACGAACATTTCAAGTCTTTTAAAATTAAAAAAAAACAACTCTACTTTGAAGATCTATCACTTTAAATTGTGCCTCTTACAACTTTGCAGTTGAGTTCAAAATTTTAAGCCTCAGTTCATTGACAATGCAAATTATTTGCCAGCAGTTGGAAGTCAAACAGGGTGAGAGGGGAGAGCCTTTACATATTCCAGGTTTAATATCTAAGCACCAGATGGAAACAATTCTACAATGAAAGAAAGAAATCTGTTAGGATATTTTGGAGATCTGTTCAGTTCAGCCGCACGTCACTAGTTATGGAGGCCAATTTCTCAGAGGACTTATTTGAATTGCAGATCCTGAAGTTGTGGACTAATTTAACCCAGAAAGTGCTGAATTTTTTGAGTTATTTAAATTTTAATAGTTATGTGCTTAAAAAGTACCACACATCTTTCTTTTATTAATAATTCTCATGTAGTTTTAACAAAGAATTTTGAGATAGAGAAGCATGAGGGAAGGAGTGATTTTTATGTAAAATTAAAATACTGCTAAAAAGTTTCACTGTTAATGTCTAGATCTATGACCACTTCAAGGGAATTAAAACACTATCTTTTTTTTGCTATGAAAATCCTTTATCCAAGACATTTGATAGCATTGAGTATTGAAGGATTAAAGCACCAGGATAGCTTTTATGACATTTAATATTGAAAGATTTAAGCAATTAGTAGCAATTAAATAAACTAGCCAATGGGTTTTTAAAAGGTTGATTTTTTTTAAAAGTGAATCTGATAGAAACAAAGACAACAAAATCTTCTTGGTAAATAATGGATGATTGAGCTTTGACAGTGAAAGACTGGAGGACTCATGGGATACTAAGCAATAAATCTCAGAAGGGGGCTCTTTCATATTCATACCTGTGTTTTCTGGCAAAATAAGTGTCAAAATTTGCAGCCATATGACAGCAAAATTATGCATTACATGGTGAGTTATAGATTTTGGATGAAATCCAATTCAAATACTTTCATAAGAACTTGACATGATAAACATAACACATTGCTTTTCCAAACTGTAGTTTGTTTAAAATAAAAACAGAAAATACTATTATAATAGTTGTTCAGAATGTTAATATTTTCCACCCCCATCGCTAGATTTTTCTTTCATGAGAAATCGTGAGAGAACTTACTATTTTATGTTGCCACCTATGTAACAATGTGCTGAAATTCTAAAATAGATGAGAAAGGAGCTATTGGAAAGCAGGCAGTGAATGAAGCTAGTCATATATTTTGCATGGAGAAAATCAAGAGAGTCTTGGTGATGATACAGGCACAACTCTGGAATGTGTGGGTTCTGTCCAGCCCACTGCAATAAAGCAACTAGAGCAATAAAGCAAATCACATGCTTTTGTTCCCAGTGCATATAAAAGTTATATCTACTTTGTTGTGTAGTTTATTAACTGTGCAGTAGCTAAAAGGCTAAAAAGAAAATGAACATGCTTCAACTGAAAAATACTTCACATTGAAAATATGTTGTTTAGTGTAGCAACCTTCACAATTAGCATAGTTAGATCTTCTGAATAACTTACTTCAGCACTTTCTGCTTCATTTTATATTTTTATGTTCTGAAGATGACTTCTTTAGATCTCATAAGCCAACTTCTGCTGGTTTTAGACTTTGCTTCAACTGCCTCATCTCTCTTGCTTTCAGGAAATTGAAGAGTTTGGGTCTTGGTTTGCATTAGGTTTTGACTGAAAGTGAGACACACAGAACTCTTTCTTCCATTTGAACAATTGGAGGATACTGTAAGATTATTAATTTGCCTAATTTCAATATTATGTCTCAAGAAATAGGAGTTGGTGGGACTTGACCAGTCAGTGGAATAGTGAGGACCTATGTGACTTTCACTGGTTTGCTGTCATATATGGGATCACTGAATCACAGCTGACCATAACATATACATTGAAAAGTTTGAAATAGGGTGACACTTACCAGAATTTGACACCAAGACACAAAGTGTAACACATGCCATTAGAAAAACAATATCCAGAAGTTTGTTAGGTGTATGATTGCCACAACTTTTAATTTTTAAAGAAAAATCTGAGAATAAGACAAAACAATAAAATGAGTAAGTCTATATTGTCATAAAAATTATAAAAGTATATTGTAGAAATTGAATTAAAATATTTTTAAACTTTGGTTTCTTCATCTGGAAAAATAAATGTAATCATGGTTCTTATCTCAGTGTTACCACTAATTACCACAATGCATGTAATAATGGTAGCAGTGCTGTACCTAGTCTGGACTCAAGAGAAGTATTTCATAGGATCACTTTTTAAAATATGTTAAGTGAGGGGCTGAAGAGGAGAGTTATTGGTTCTGTGGTGGTGGGTGTGGTGTGGTAATAGATATTTGAAGAGATGAGAATGTGTACTCCTAAAATATACAGAGCTGTAAACCAATGCTACCTCAAGTAAAGTAAACATCCTAAGTGAGGGGCTATTTAGTTGGTCACCTGCTTGGTTATCCCAACTGAAGGGAAATCTCCCTAAGAGGGAGGTTCCCCACCCCCCTCATTACTAAATAGGTTTCCTTTCATATTTTGTAGATTCTTGTCTCCTAGTGTTTTCTACATGTTGATTCCAGACTAATCTTCTGGTGAAGATTACAGATAAAATTGTTCTGGCCCCTTTTGCCTAGTGTCTTTTGTCTTTTTCAAATTTCTTACTCAACAACACTAATAATATCTTCCACAGTAGATAGTCCCTGAAATTCTTTCTGTCCTAATTATTTTCATTATATTGAGTAGAATTTTCCATGTCTTCTGTAAACATGAAGCTTAAAACTAATGTTATTGTGAACATAGCTGAAACAAAGATACATCTAAAGGTACTTATCAAATGGTAGCTCCATTTTCAGTAGCTTGAGGGTCCTTTACATAGTTTTCCCATGTTATTCGTGACAACATGGAGGGAGCTAGAAGGAATCATGCTAGTGGAAATAAAGAAAAAGAGAAATACTGGGTGGTCTCACTTATGCGTGCAATGTAGGGAAAACAAACGGAAGGACAAGAAGATGTTAAAAGTAACAAACTGCCAACAGAACTGAAGCATAAAGTAAGGGAGGGAGAGGGAATGTAAATCAGGGAGAGATTTGCCCAAGAGATCATGATCATGGTTCACAGGTGACATGGTGGTGGGAGAACTTTGGGGAATATACCAATATAAGAAAAATATATTATTAATAAAAAATAAAGGTGCTTATCAGGCTGCATGACCATTCAAGCACATTTATAACTATATAAATAAACACTTGATTGACCACATATCATCCTATAACCATTCAAGCACATTTATAACGATATAAATAAACACTTGATAGACCACATATTATCCTGTAACCATCAAAACTCCATGTACTTGTTTTATCTGACCTCACTTTATTCCTTCAGTTTAGAAAAATACAGGAAGACCTCAGAGAATATTGAAAATGTGTTGAGAACCTTGAGTGAAAGTCATATGCTAGATACCTAGATTAAAATAAAGGAGTACATGGCTCATGGAGGTATCAAAATATTATCCTGCCTCCCTGCAGATATAACTCGTATTAATCCTGTTTGAAAGTTATTACTTTTCTCTCTTATGACTTCTTTAGGCACAAAAAATGTTTTCACCTTTTAGTGGTATAAAACTATACCGAGAAGCTCCTGTACGCTCCCCTTTACGAATAGAAAAAGTGTTTATTTTTGTATTGGAAGTCAGAATTCACAGTCTCGTCTCTAAGTGGAATTTCAATCCTGTTTTACACAATCTATTCTACACCAATACCCACTATGATGCTATCTTAATGGTTTATAAGAATTCTGAAAATTCAAATGATACTTACATGGTGTTGAGTGAATCACTCTTATTCATATCATAATTTTTTTTAATAATCAATACTGCCATTTCAAGTGAAAAGTGAATATACAGTTTTAAGTCTAGCAGATGGAACATGAAACTAAAGGTAAATGTACACATACTTGTTTGTGTGTGTATATATAATACATTACATATAGCATATATAAAATTATATCTATGTAGTATATACTATGGTAAGACTCCTAATATGTTTAGCTTCAGGAATAGTTCATCCTACTCTGAATTTGACAATCGCTTTATAGCTAGCTATTATATGTTAAATTCCATATAGATAGAAGACTGGGAACTGCAAATGAAGTATCTGTTGTTTCTTTATTTTGTTTACTCAGCACCATAAAATTGACTTAACAGTTTTAAGTATATTAACCATTTAAGATACGTGTCCAGTAGTATTTATAGTAACTACAGGACTTCTTTAATTTGATTTTTTAAAGATGGCAAAATAAATTCTATATGATGGAAAGAAGCCTAATTTCAATGAATGACTAATTATAAAACACCTCAGGGTTCTGATAAAATTTGATTTATTTCATTGAGACACAAAACCTTTTCTAAAATTTTATCCTGGTCTTTGAATACTCATTCTTCTTGTTCCCTGGATTCTCTTCTGCCTTTGGAGGTGGTCTCTCATTCCACTTGGTCTGTACTGGGATGTGATATCTGTGTGCCTGGGCTTTAATTTTCAGCTTCTACTAATGAATTTATTCAAAGTACAGCTTTGAGTTAAGTACAACAGTGAGTTGTTAGAGATGATTGCTTTAACCTCTGTGACATAATCATAAGTGTTTAAAATCATAAACACTCCATGCTCCATGTTCTTCCTTTTTGATGGTGACTCATTGTAATCACTTTGAGATACAGTCTGACAGGGGCCCCCATTTTAATATATACACTCAATTGTCAGGATAGGAAGGAAAAACAGGAAGTTGAATAGGCACATTTATAATGCATGCACTTACATCTATATTTTGCAAATCAGTCACTTGGCCAGCCATAGCTATTGGAAGGCAAGGAAGTGGATCTACTATGTCCAGGACTGGAAAGAATGAGACACAATAAAAATTGTACCTTTTATAATGGATTAAGTGATCTAAAGTGGAGTAAGGGTAAGAAATATATTCAAGATTATCCAGTCTTGGTAATTAACTCAGCAACAAAGATGAGAGCCTCTTGGGTGAAAATTCAACTGACATTGTTCTTTAATAGAATGGGTGTGGTAAAGGATCAAGGCCAAATAACTATGTGCTTCTTGAATGGTGACCTGGAGAGCAACAATTTGAAACTGGCTTAGGATGAGGCCTGCTGGTCCACTCCAGGTGCCCATACTAGGAGAGGATGGGCCCTGCTGGTCCTCCTTGGCAGCCTTTGCATGGTCAGTTTCCAGAGCTCCAGGCAGTATGACTATGGGCCTGCTGGTCAACTCTGGTTGCTTCAGGCTGTGTCTCTAGTCATCCCGAATGCCACGTACTGGTCTCTTAGATTTCACTTGGTTAAGACAGCATACCAGGAAAGCATCTGTTATGAGAATGCTGGTGGCATGCTTCAGTGTCAAGCTGGTTACTTCTGGTGTGTGTTAGCTTACCCAGGCAGTCCCAAGTTGGGTCAGAGTTTGTGCTGCTGGTGAACCAGCAGCTCCAGTCTGGACCCAGATGAAGTCTGCTCATGAACCCTGACAGTCTCAAGCACTATTTCGTGGGGGCTGATGGTCAACCAGACAGCCCAGGCTCATTCATTTTGAGGTCTTCTGTGGATCCCAGTGGCTCCCATCTGTGTGAAAATGGGACCTGCGGATGGATGTGACATTCCCAGATGAGTTCCTATGGGGCCTGGTTGGCCACTGTCGCCCCAGGGTAGGTGAGAATGCTTTGATGCAAGTAACGTACTCTAGTTGTAGTTTGCTGGGAAATAAGCAGCACCTAGGATAGTATGCATACAATATTCAGAGAAGAATAGATCTTTCTGAGAAGAACTTTGAACTGTCCAGAGCACTTAAAGAGAGAAGCCATGACATACAACATGTGCCACAAACCACAGATGGAGCAGATTATCGCTGAATCACTTTTATATGAGTATGAAACGTGGAACAAGTCTTGATTATGCCTCTTCCTACCATGACCCCCTCTCCCCCACCAGTCTCCATAGTAATCACAAACAATGGCATCTTTTTCCTCCGGAAGAAGGTTCACAAATGAGAGATTCCTTAAGACATTGCCAGAAGCACACAGTCCTCATAGCAATGAAGCATTAGAAAGTATATTGTGAACTGAGTTTAACCTGAATTAAAATTCTCTTTTTGCTAATTCTATAGCCAAATTAAAAATTAATAATTTTTCCCATCTTTTTCAATGATCTTTGTAATCTTTCCAAACTTTTTTTGATACTCACGAATGATGATGAATCAGATTAGACTTGCTAAAGTGGTAATGTTTGCATTTCCTAAGAAGCTTCATGTTTCCCTCAATATTGAATGTGACATATTGCCCTGTAATATATTCAGGTGAAATTGAATTCAAACTTGGAGTGTGTTTACTTTTACATTCATTACACAAGCTTTAAAGAAGTTTGGCATTCATAAAGCACATTTTCATCTCACTAAGATTTCCATTTTATTCCTTCAAATGTTGCTTCTTCTGCTTGAATTGAAATCACATCTCTCAGAAGATCAGTTTATCTTAAGTTTATATGGTCAGTGACCTTTTTCAAAAATAGCCAGGGGAATCTTGCTAAGAATGAAATTCTTCTAATTTACTTGCTCTTTTTATATGTGCTTAATTGCTTAATTTTAAAATGTTTATAGAAACTGGATTGTTTAGTAATAATACAAAGATTATTTAGATAAAAATGGAGACATTAAAAGTTATAATACCATCACAAAGGATCAAGATGGTTCATGGGTGATAAGTTGGTGGGAGAACCTCAGGGCAGACAATGTTGTAACATATATATGTGTGCAATAAATTAAAAAAAATTAAACAAAAAATTATAATGCCCTTAAGTGTATCAAATGTATCATACTTATAGGTGAATGCTCTGATAGCTGATTTTTCTAATATTAAACCAAACAATATATTATACATTCAAGTTTAGATAAGAAATAATGGGGAGTCTGCTTACCTAAATCTGAAAATGTCTGTGCTTGTTTTCTTTATATTTTAATGTATAATATACTTTATTTCAGGTAAAACGATTTCACAATTGTTATTTTTAAATGATCCTAATTGATCTACTTCTGAGTTTTCAGCATCAATTTTCTCTCTTCGTTTAAGAGCTGATTCAACTATGTATTACTATGGTGCAAACCACTTTAAAACTGAGTGGCTTAAAACAGCAGCTATTACTCAGGATTCTATGACTGAGGCATTCAGACAGGGTTTCATGGCCTGTCTTGACTTCAGCTGGTGTTGGCTGGACTGGTTTTGTTGGGGCCAAAGGATCTAACATGGCTACACTCACATATCTAGGATGATGGTGTAGAATGTTTAAGGGCATTTTGGTGCATTTGTGCCTTACTACCTTTCATGTGGTCTTCTATCATTAGCTTGTTTTGCCAGAGTTTCTCTATATGAGAGATGAATTCTGAAGATACAAAAGCCAAAGTTGCAAGACTTTTTTAAGGCACAGACCTACAATAGTATGGGATCATTTCCACCATATTCTGTTGGTTAAACTAGTCAAAAGTATATCTTCAATTCAAGAGGAGTGGAGATAGACTTGTCTCCCTGATGGGAAGAATAAGCATAGTCACAATATAAGAGAGCACAGTGGGAAAAGGAGGGGTTGTTGCAACCATTTGGAAAATATGTTACAAACAAAAATGAAAGATTGCTATCTGCTCTTTTACCCAAATGGCAACCTAACAATTTACTCTATGGAAGCCTACATCTGTTTCTGTTTGGGAGCTATTGAACATCTCATGTCTCAGTAAACTGAAGTGAATAGTTTATCATTATCTCTTCCAAAATTTGGCAGTTTGATGTGATTTGGAATATGCTCACAAGTGGAATGAATGAGAATGTTAACAATATCAGAGACATCTATTCTTCAAATACATCTTCAGTACTCACTAGTGCTCAGTACTCACTAGTGCTAAGTACAATTTCAGGCATTGGATATACAGATAAAGATGAATAAGAAATATTTTCAGTCCATGTTATTTGATTTACCGGTCACAACTTTTTATACCGTTGTTTTAACTGTATTCACAGCCTCGTCATCAGGTCCAGTTTCTTTCCCTGTTCCTTGACCTTGGACTTGCCCATATGACTGGTTTTACTACAAGGATGTTAGCAGATGTGATGGAAACTGTAGCACAAACTGTGCTTGTGAGTATGGCTTGATTTATTTCTCTATCACTGAGTATAGAAACTGAACCTTATATATAGTTCATGTGCAACCAAAATAAGGAGATAAGGCTGCCTGAACCCAGACCTTGAAGCAGAACTGGCTAGTTGAGACAACCTAGATCCGATGACCAAAGTTCGGAATAACCAACTACTATAGGTCTGTGAGCAACATAGTTATTGTTAAAGTCCTTGTGATTTTTGTGGTGGTTATTTCTAAACACAATGATTTAGATTTCTAGGTTGATAGTAAAAATAATTGACTTGAACTTTGTTACTCTGGCTAAATATTTTAGGGTACATCCTCTGTTAAAATGGAAACGAGCACAATTTAATTATATCCACTTTGTGAAAGTGAAATTACACTTCAGTCAAAGATCTCAGTTGAGTCAAAAAATGTGAAAACACAGATGGGAATTGTAGACTTATTAGGAAAATGGTCAACTGAATTCAACAAGAATTAATATTACAGTGTTATTTTATATAACAACAGGTAGTCCTCCTTTCAAATAGTAGCTGTAAAAAAAGTTTGTAAATACTTTACATATTATAAAGTTATTACAATAGGATGGGCGTTGTATTTCTTTATAATTTATAGCTTTATACCTACATCTTCCTTATTGTTTTGCAGCCATCTCTATCTGGGTAGGTTCACTATTGATTCTAGTGACTTGAAAGAGAATTTGAACCCTTGTCATCATCTTCACAGGATTTTTAATAGTGAAGAAGGGAAGCCAGCCTGCAGTGAAAGAGCAACTTGAGTCCCCTCCTCTCAGGGTGGCACCAGCCTTTTCTTCCCTCCCTCCCAGACCCGTGTGCACACTCACAGATGCACACTCCCAGACCCGTGTGCACACTCACAGATACACACACCCACTGGGCACGGTGTACAGTCATGGGGAGGGTGCAATATCGCAGATCCTGTTCATAGAGGCTAGTGGTGGAAGGGTGTGAAAAAATGCTGAGAGCTCATTTACATGCACTTGTGTTGTCTTTGTGCAGGGCATATAATTCAGCAGGTGACTTACTTTAATATGAATTTTTTAGAACTATTGGACTTTCAGCAACTTTTATCGATGTCTAGACCTTAATTAGTTTTCTGCCCCACCCTGTACTAACTAGGAGACCTTGAGCAAGTTTTTCATCCTCTCTGTACCTCAGTGCCCTCTTCAGAAAATGAGGAAATGATTCTTAACTCTATTTGGAGCCCAGGTGGTGACTGTAGGGACTGCTAGCTATATGTTGTATGGCAAGTCCCTTGTAACCCTAACCGTAACCCTAATCCTAACCCTAACCTTCTGGGTAACAGATCTCCAGACTGGTAGCTTTCCCTAAGCAAGGCTGTGCCTCACATCAACTTATTAAGAAGGAGATGAGGAAAATGAGAGCGATTCTGGAAAAACACTTGTATAACCATCACAATCCTAATAGGGTCATCATCACTTGTAGTAAACAAAGAATATCAGAGCCCTGAAATGATCTTTATAGAACTTTTCAATAATGAAAGGTGAAGAAATAGCCACTTAAGCTTCTCTTTCAAGTTCTCCTCTCCTTTCTCTGCCTCATGCTCTTTCCACTATGTTCTCTCCACCCCCTTACCCCCAGGGTGACTGCCCTTTTATCGCTGCCTCCTAGATTCAGGTGTGCCCACTTCTGCATGTGCATGCCCACCGGGCCCCAGGTGTATACAGTCATGGAGAAGGCACATTATCATAGGTGCTGTATAGAGGCTAATGATGGAAGGCCAAAGATCTTCAAAAACTCATTTACCCAGCAACACTGCGTGGGTAAAATTGCCTTTAAACAGAAGGGAGATGAATTAATAAATGTTAACATCAGAAGGGGTGGGTAGTTATCTTCAAAATGTATATTATCAAAAATAAACATATGCAAATGACTGCATTAAAATTACCTTTTCTTTCTGGGTCTTTTTGACTTATAAGCAATTCCACTTATAATTTCAAAGCTTTAGGTCAAATTCTAACAAAAGAAGTAGAAAATTTCAGCACATACCTATTGGTACTTACTAAAGTTAAACAAAAAAGACGGATTTTTTCTTTTTTTTTGTTCAAGTGTAGGGAATATAGCTCTAGGCACTTTCAGTTTTATCCAAGAAATTGCACAAAACTCTACTTCAGTTTCATTATAAAGGTAAAATTAGAAAGATGAAATATTAAATTTTACAAAGAAATATAATTTAATTTAATGTTATTAGAAGTCAGCACAAAAAAATGGAAGAGACTGTGGAGCTGGCTTAACTGCTTCTATGCTGAATAAAACATCAGCCCCTAAACCATTCACCTCATGCTCCCAGCTGTACCTGTTGAAGCTCACTTTTATTCATTAGTTTGGTCATTTCATGGTATACCATTTTTAGGGACACATATGTTTCCTATTAGGAGTAATGAATTAATGGGGGATGTGTGGTAATATGATAGCAAAATTCAGTAAAAATTCTATTTGAACTTAATTCTGTGGGATATGAACATAAGCCACAAAGGAGTACTCTGATCTATAGTGAAGAATAATTTGCCTACTGCTCTGGTTTGCAATTAATGAAAAGTCCTCAGGAAATCCCAATTTCTGATTAAAGAGACTTGATTATGATTAATGTATCCAAATTAACTGCCAAAAAGGAAGCCACCTCATAATTATCTACATTGTTCCTCCAATTTTAAATTCCTAAGGCTACTCAAATCTGTGCCCGTTTCTCTAATCCTTAAAGATGTATATTTGGTTTTTAACTTTGGATTAGCAAGACGATTGTCTTTTGTTTCTGCATGTAGAAAATGCTCAAGATCTTACTAATTTTCTCTTTTTCTCTCTCCGCTCTGTAAAAATAGTCACTAATATTTATACCAAGTTGCCATAAACCCAGATGTCAACTTCAAATACCATTGCACAGCTCTGCTTTCCATAGCATTTGCTTGATTTGGGGGAACAAAAGACATTTTCAAGCAGATATGACATGAAGCACTCCTAATCTCTTTTTAAAAAAATATAGCTCCCTAACAATAATAGGTAGCTAAATTCTTGCAGACCAAAATATTTTCAGCATTAGAACCGTATGCATTTTTTCAGTGTATTTGCAAATATTTTGTGAGAAGTTTAGAAATGTTGCATTCAGATTTGTTTGTTGAATACCATTTTAATATGGAAGACTTCCAAGTACAGTATTTATGCTAGAAAGTATATATTTCTGTTGAAATCACATGTCCATCTTTAAAGTATCAAGATTTGTAAGCTACTGGGGTTAGGATGTTAGCTGAATTAATATTTACTGCCACATAATTTATTTATTTGGCTTACACAGTGTTTTTCTTCCACAGAATTTTTTCCAAGACTTTCATTACATTTTTACATTAATAAATTTCATGAGTTACCCAAGATTACAGCAGAAAACTTGAAACTACAGATAGACACAAAACAAATTTAAAAAATTATATAAGCACATGCACTTTAAGAATTTGGCATTTTGTAATATATAATTTTACCTTTAAAATGCATGCATATATAGGTTTTATTTTTAAGTTCTACTGCTTTTTGGATTACATTTAAAGATATTTAATAGAAACATATATTAGATTTTTTCATAATTTTTCCACAAATCCAAATTTTCAGTAAAACTATATCTCTATTCATTTTAGTGGCAGCCTAGTATTTTGTTGCATTAAAATACAAGTATTGGCCTTTGTCCCTAGAGCCTGAGGGACAGGGCTGACGACATCCCCATCAGGGGAATTCATGTCCAGGACTGAACTGGAATAGAGTGTCTGCTTGCGGGCTCGTGCCAGCCGGGTCCGGGGTGGGCACTGAAAATTCCAGTCTTCCGGAGGCATAGGGATGGACGGGGGACTCCCGGCGTGCCCACCTGTGGTCTAGGCCGCAGGTTAGGGGCGCAGGTAGGTGGGGCTTCCGCCTCTTTGCCAACTGCAGGAACCATGGGGAACCCGGAGGCAGGCTGGGAAGCAGCGTCTTTGTCCCTAGTGGGGGACAGGGCTGGTCAGTGGCAGGCCCACGGGGGGGGGGGGGG
>PVHY01000303.1:0-34738 GCA_004024945.1 Uropsilus gracilis | reverse complement strand
GACCGGAACAACAAGGTCCCAAACTTTGAAGCCCATTGAAATGATGGCCGACCTCAGAACTGCACCTACAGAGACTTTGGGGGTAGAGAAGCAAACCCCTGACCCAGAAAGTGTCCAAGAGCAGCAAGACACTCTGTGTCCTGA
Organism: Uropsilus gracilis; assembly: GCA_004024945.1. NCBI lineage: Eukaryota > Metazoa > Chordata > Mammalia > Eulipotyphla > Talpidae > Uropsilus > Uropsilus gracilis. The sequence goes on along the minus strand of PVHY01000303.1, from coordinate 34,594 downwards.
AAAGGAGGAGGACACAGAAAAGGGACGTGGCCACAGAACGACTGCAAACAGAGGGAGACGAGTGGGACTGGGCCGACCCCCAATGGAACTGGCCTCCATTAGAGAACCTCTCTACCACCAGGGACTGGGTCTTAGAGCCCAGCCGCAGATGCCAGAACCCTAAGGACTGGAAACAGCAACTCGGAACAAATGCTGGAACCGAGGAGAAAACCGACATGAATGAGGTGACGCGGATCCCTGTGATCGCACAGGTCTGGAGAACAGGAGCCTCACCTCCATTGTAGAAAGCTGTGCAACAGAGGAGACAGGAGCAAAGGGCGATGCAACTGAACCTCAACTGACCTACCAGGGTTCACACATGATTGGAACAGATACTCGCTGCTAAGACATCCATGCAAATCGAAGCAGCACAGGCCAGGAAGGCCCAGGAGAGCAGGTCATCACCCAGGAAAAAGACACTGCCCCAGTGAAGAGAAAAGCTCAATGGGCCAAACACCAATGCCTTGAAACGAAAGGGAGGTGGGAGACATTGGAGGGGGAGTGGGAGGAAGAGGAAATGAAGGGTCTTAACAATACATCTACGAATAAATCTGTATAAAAAAAAAGTACAAGAACAAGTTGTTTTTTAAATTATAAATTGAACTGTAAAGGACATCAGTGTAGCTTAACATTCATGTAATTAAATAATTATTTTCTAAGAAGATGTTTATCAAATTGAGTATCTAGGTCACAAGATATGTTCTTTAAATGTTTGTATATAAAATGCTTTAGAAAAAGAATATTTCAGTATGGACTGTCAGTAGTAGTGTATGAGTCTCCATTTCTTAATAGACTCACTAACAAATTATTTCAAGTATTGAACAACTTTATAGGTTGAGATCATTGTTCTAATTCTTCATTGGATTACAAATTTCAAAGAAAGTCCCGAACAATGATGTAATATATATATATATATAAATAAACTATTTAAATAAAAAAGTGTACTGACATTCATTTATATTTCTTTGTCAATTTCCTTTTGATTTCTTTGACTTTATTTTTCATTGTTATTTTCTGATTTTATTAATTTGCAAGAGAACTTTGCTTTCTCTTTGTCTTTTATAATACTTTTTCAACTTGATATTTATTTTTGACTTGTTCCTGCCGGTACTATTTAAAAATGCTTATATACTCAAATCTACCAACTAGTTCTAGTTTATTTTCAAATTCTGTTATTCCTAAATGTACTTGCAAAATCAGTTTTCTATTTCCTTCCAAAGCTTAATCCAAACCATAACACAAGAATATGTGACTTATAAATATAAAATATAAGCAGTAAGAAGATGCTGCCTTTTAAAAGCAGGAATAAATGTGGTAAACATGAGAAAATAATCAGGGTATCTATTCTTTGCAACTGTGTAGCCATTTAAAGAACAGATCACACCCTGGGGTACACAATAATATAAGATATTATACAAAATAAAAAAATTAGATTAAAAAAATCAGCCATTACAGAGATAGTTGAAATTCTCTGTGGATCTCTTCTATCCTATTCCCCATTATACACTCCCAGAAATAATAATCAGTACACTAGATTTGATTCATTCCTGTGGTATTTGAAACTTCTAAATCACACATTTAAGTAACTAATACATTATTTTTCATGTTTATAATTTTGTAACTATGGTATTGTTGATATGTATACCTATCTGTAACTTGTTTTCTTCCCCCTCCCTACACACAAAAAAGAACAGATTACAGCAGAAAGAATCTTCATGTTTAGCATTAGTTGGCTGAAATGAAACTATAAATTTAAACATAAACATAAATTTAAACTATAAATTTAAACATAAACTCTAAGTATTTATCTCTTGAAAAACTCAAAATGTTTTGTCCTTTGAATAGACATTTTAATGGCGGGAAATGGTGACTGCAATGGAAATGGTGTAATATGCCTGTAGTGTGGCACCAAGGAAGATAGTAGATGAAGAAAGCAGATGTGAATAGGATAGATCTGAATAGGATAGAAGCACTGCATTTCTTTCTTGGCAGGCAATTCACTCATTCCCTGCAGCAAGTCTGCATGAAAAATTAATGGCAGGTTTACAGAATATGATATTTACATATACTGTAATTATAATGAATGTGTATATTTACTAGTTCTTTGACCCTGTCATTTTAGTTCCAGAACCAATAACCAATAATCCTTGACAATTTTTTAAAATCTTGATTAAAAGAATACCTAAATGCATTATAGGCATGGCAGAGGATCCTTCTTGGATACCCAAATTTGCTAAATTAGTAAGAAGCACAAATCACGGAAGAATGTATATTCCTGCAAGGGTGTGTTGTGTGTGACACAAGCACAAGTAATTCAGGAAAAAATGCATGTTTCATGTGTGTATGCACTTCTTTATTTTCCATATTATAAATTGGAGATGTAGCATAATGATATCCTTAAAATACTGAAGCTGTCAGAAATGTCTAATGTATACCCCAAAGACATGACTTTGTCAACTAACAAGGCAAAAGCTACTTTTGTTGTCATTATTTCTAAACTCTTAGGGATCTATCTGGTATTGAAGAATGCTTTTCCAAAACATGGCTAGTCATAAATAAATAAATTACTCTACCAGTAGCATTAATGAGATGATAGTGAATAATGGACAATTTTGAAGTATATTTTGTAATGTACTTGCTGAATTAATGTTATGGCTATTAATGTTATGGTTACAAACTAGAAATATCTGTTTACTGTAAGTATCTGTTTTCCCTTTGTTTTGTTTGGGCAGGAAAAATGGTAATAAGCATCTGTAGCATCATCAATAAGTAATTGTCACTAGAACTTATTGAAGAAGAAATTATAGACACCTTCTCTTTGCCTTTGTTTCTTCATCTTTAAAATTTGGCAATATGAACCCTATTGGATTGAAGTAAGGATGGTGTGCCTGATGCTTAATGTTACAATATTAGTTATTATTGCCATCTCCATTATTATTATCACTTTTACCTAGATTTTTCATAGAGCAGGCTAGAAGAAAGGATTAAGCAACAAGAATCAGTTGGGGTATGTGACCTTAAAAGTTCAGGAAAGAGCGGTAGGGAAGGAAGCAGAAAGAAGAAAGAGAGAAGGCAAGAATCCCTTACCAGGCTGGCTACTTCTACAGGTGGTTGTTTTCTTGATCCTATGGGCCACTTCAGAAGCAGTATGCTGGATTGCTTATAAGTCGAAAAGCGCATAGAAACAACATATCTGTTGGCTTCCTTCCTGGATTGGTTACGGTGAACCCCTATGGAACATTGACTCATACACCCAGATTGCATAAATATGGGCATCAAACATATTCCAGAGGAACTATACCCACTGAAACTTGGGGTAAGGAAATGCTGATTCCCAATCATAAGTGTTCTCTGGGTGAAGTCAGAAACCAGCCCCCACACATGGTGGGCAAGGAGAGACAAGAAAGAGGCAAGTCCCTCCGGATTATAAATGGCAGTCTTAATAAGCAGGGAAACTGACAAGACTTGCTTTGAGTAACTTCAAGATGAGTTGCTCTCAGTCCTGCCTGCCAGAATCTAAAACATTATGTAGAGTCTTTAACTGAATCCAGTCACATACACAGTCCAGATGGTGTCAACAATACATGGCTGTATCAAGGCTGTGTCCTTGAAATGGCTCCAGCTATGCAAATAATAGGCAGCACTTAGATTTCAAGGACAGGGGAGTGAAGTAAAGGGTTTTCAGTTTCCTAGATTTAAGTTTGAACGTCAGTTGGTGGCCATGTCCTTTTGATGACCTCCTCTGAGAGGAGAGAGAGGACATACAGTAAAGACATTAGATAAGGTGCTGTCAGACAAGGGGCACCTACAGGGAGCTGAACAGAGCTTACACAGGACAGTCACAGCCCCAGGGCTGGAATAAGAACTGAGCAATGCCAGGAGAATTCTTTGTGGTGTCTAAGAGGTATTGATGTAATTATCATCATCATCATATATAGTCATCCTCTGCCTCTAATTACCAGAATCTGCCATTATTAGCAAAAAGAATCACAGTGGATGAATGGCCAAATTGGCTTAGGTCAGGTTTTAATATTCCTCTTGACAAAATAAATTGCTTTCAATTACATACTCTTCTCTGCCTTTAAAAACTTTGAGTAGTCCTGTCTGTTCTTGCTTCCCAAGCTGCCATTCTTTCCTGTTTTTCTTCTTTCTCAGAGTCACTAGTTTTGTGTGAGACTTGAAACATCTCTGCCTTTCTTGAATTCCCTCTTTGTTTCTGATAGACAGTTGATTGTCTATACTGTTATCTAATTTATTTCCTAAGATACAAATTTCATCATATTGGTATACTGTTCCAAATCCCACCTCCTAGTAAATGAAATAGCAAATGATCCACAAATTGATCTTTAACTTCTTACCAGCTTACTTGGCTCAACTGGTTAAGCCGTAAAATACATACTTTGTTCTCTGGGCAACTTTTGAACTTTACTGAAATAAACTCCAATGTATTATTATTCCCATCTGTCACATGATTTCTGATTCTCTCAGAACACCTCTGATCTTCCCTTGTTCACAAAATATCTGATTTTGCCTAGGTTGACCTTTACTATCCAGTTTGTAAACTGCCCAGAACACTTAGCATTGGAAACATTTCTTTAAAGATTACCAACATACCTGCTGGTTAATGACATATATGTGGCTCTTATGTTGAAAGCTAATGAATTTTGACCTTTTCTTCTTCCTGGTCAGTGACTTACTTTTACTAAATAGTGACTCCCACATAAGAACACAGTGCTTATGTGTCAAATTTGATATTTTCGATGTCAGTGGGTTTCAGGACTTCATAGCCTGACACGGTTGACATTGCATATGGAACAAACTTTCTTTATAGGAGACCACCCTTTGCATTTTGAATGTTTAGCAGCAATTCTACCTCTCTATATGAGAGTCTAATAGCATTCCCAGGCAAAAATCTCTGTGTCCATAGCCTAATGTCTCTTGAGAGGAGTTAAAAAAAATGAAGTTCAACATTGAAGAAAGGTTTGGTCCAAGAGAAGCTGTAATTATTTCATTTAGACTTTACTTCTCTTAGACATGATCAGAGTACATGTGCATCATCAGTTTTTACTCCTTTATATGACATTGAATGACTCCCTTTACAGTTTTTCTAGGTCCTCTTTCTCTGGATCACCTAGGTGTTCTTCATCAAGCTGTGGTTTATCCTAATGAAAACTTATTACCTCCACAAGCTGTTCACTAGCACCTATTGTTAGAAATGGTTTGGAAAGGAATATAAAACCAATGTTGAGTACCACGGGTTAGATTCTCTGTCATCTCTCACATCTAATCAGTGGCCATGTTCCAGCAGCTTTATTTCCTCCATCTCTTTCACATCTTTGTTTTAGTCTCATCCTTTCTGAATTGCCCAAATTCAGTTCACCATCATGTCTCACTGAGATCATGGCCCTACTTGGTGACTCTGGCACGTCTCTATGGAAGAGACAGGTGTGGTCTATCAGGGAAGAGGAGATAGACAGGGGGCTGTCCTAACACTACATTAATGTCAGTTTTTACTTACATTTTAAATTAGAAGTAAGATGGGCATGGTGGCACGCGCCTCTTGTCCAAGCACTGGGAGGCAAGAGGCTTGGGGTCATTTGAGTTTGCGGGTTCAATATTACCCTGGCCTACATAGTGAACCTGGTCTCAAAAAAGCAGCTGGATGCCGTGGTGGGTGCTTATAAATCCCAGCTACCTTTGAGGCTGAGGCTGGGGATCGCTTGAGTATGTGATACCCTGGGCAACTTGAGTCTGTGGTACCCCAGGCACCATAGCAAGACCTAGTCTCAAAAAAAAAAAAAAAAATAATAGAAGTAAAAATGAAAGACTAGTAATATTTTCCAAGGAGTTTTTCACTAAAAATTACTTCAGAAAAATGTCAGTTTTCCACATGAATGGTTATTCTTTGTCTTAATAGTTAACTAGTACATATCGATAGTAGTAGTACTATATTTGAAGTAGATAATAACAAATATAGATGGAAATCAACTACAACTTGATGTCACAAGGACTGCCTCAGTCTTCCAAGTGCCATTTGGATGTCCACATTCACCCCGAGTATTCATTATGGAGCAACTTGGTAGATCAGTGTAATAAGGCCATTTCACTGAAGATGTGTTTATATAGATATTATATATATATATATACACACATACATGTGTGTATATATACATATATGTATATATATATCCCCACACATATCAGTGGATATATTTATTTTACTGCTTTAAATTTGTATTTTCTTTGTGTCTTATTGCCAGATGCAGTAACTGATAGTACTATGTAAAATTTTTGTGAGTTCCATGGTGTTTTTAATTGCATTATTTTATGCAATTGATCTTTGTATGTTTGTGTTTAAGTGTTGATATTTTAATGCCCTAGCTTTTTAATATGTTCTAACTCTTCTGAAAATATTTGACATTTTTTAATTAAAAAAAAATTCACTCATATACTGTTAGTATACTCAGTACACTCTTGGAAATGGATGTAATGAATAAATCTATTTTTATATAAAGATAAATTGTCCCCTGGTACAATGGTAATGGTTCTGGTATTTTCACATATCTGATATTGTGATCTGACTCTATTTTCTTCCATCATCCTTTCTTAAAATTATTAGTCAAGTCTTCTGGGAAGCTTTATACAAGTTGCCTCTACAACAGAGCTTCATGTGATGGCTTGCATATGGGTAGTTTATTTTACAAAGTTAACTTAAGAAACAGTCCTAGGGCCTGGGAAGAATAAAACAGGGCAAGAGAGAAAACACATTCAAGGGAGTTTTGATGCACTAATTTCCTCTGTGGGCAACTGGAACTTGAACTTCTGGAGACCCTCTGGGGCCATATTCAGTGAACTTTAGAATTGATCAACTGAATCACGACAGAGTCTACCTACTAGTTCCTGACTTTCCTCTTGGGTCAAGGATTGCCCTTGTGATGTCAGGCTTGTGCATGCATATTCAGAATAACCTAGAAGAGCCCTTAAAGAAACCCTATGAGGTGGAGGCACTGAAGCCCCAGGGACAAAAATGAGAGCTGGAAGAGTCAGCTGAAATCTCAGCTGTCAGCTTCAGTGCATGCAGCTGGTGGGAGAGGAGTGACCAAAGTGAAAGGATTGGCAGTGAGACTGTGAGAGGTACCTGATGAATATCCATTATTTAGGTTTTAGTCACAATCATGGTCTTCACGATGTCAAAAAGGAATAAGCAGATTAACCATTGTCATTCACACTTGGAAAGCATCTGCTTTACTGAAACTTGTGATTATCCCTATAGGGATTACACCACTTGGAGTAAGGAATTTATAAATGTATGGTGTAAATATATAACTTAATATAAAATGTTTACTTGATAAACAAGACTGTAATTATCTGATATTATTTGGGAATTTACTAAGTGAAGAATACAGTATAGGAACTTCCAAGATCAGAGAAGTAGGGAGTTTATTTTATTTTTTTTAATTTTTAGGCAGCTTATTACCCCACCCCATTATGTTTATTGAGGATAAATTAAGTTTCCAGCTTTGGATCTGCTCCTCCTGGGTTATGGGTTCAAACTTCTAAAGATACATACTTTTGCACCCTGTTCACCATATTGTTTCACTCTTTGTAGCAGACCAGAAAAGACCTTTGCTGTTGCTGCAACACTGAGACAACACTGGCTAACCTCCAAAGTCGCACTTTTCCTTAAAAATATCAAAGATCTGTGGAAGTAGAAATGTGTAAATGCTGTAAAAGAAGGCTAACCCCTTCTTCAGTGAGTTAATTAAGCTACTTTCCCTCCTGAGCACATTTCTTACATTTGGGTACCCAGATAGTCAGAGAAACATGCTCGATAGAGGCAGAATGACTTTGCTGGGAGAAGGAAAATGCCGCCAGACTTTATTGGTTGCATGTGGGCTGGCTTTGTGGCTTAGAAACTGGAAGAGCCCCAGACAGGAAGCTAATCCTTCCAGTACACCAATTCTCCCCCATGAGACATATGCTGCTTAAGTGGTGGCGTGGGAGCCTGAGCACTGGACTAAAGAGCAAAAATAAAGCTTATAGCCTTGCCTTTGTTAGGCCCCAGTGTCCTGCTGGGGAGAGGATCTGCAAGACTCTTGAAACTAGAGGTAAAATGAAGCTAAGTAAAGCTTTACTAAGTAAAGCTAAGTAAAACTCTCCCTTAATTGACTTTACTCTTGACTACATCAAAGGGTTCTGCCTCTTCCTAGTCCCCTGACAGGAGAAAAACCAGGCTTTGTGAAGGGAAGTATTCCTTTGCCACTGTCTACATTTATATGACCAAACCTGACATGCACATACATAGGAAAATCAGACTCATAATCAAGAGAGAAAGCAAACAAAAGTAGGCTTACAGGTATTCAGGTAGGGAATTAAGCAGGCAAGGGCTTTAAAATAGTAATTATAAACATGCTGGAGAATCTAGAGGGACGAGGTGTAATATGGTTCAAAAGACTAGGGATTACAGCAGATAAAAGGGAAGCTGAAAAAGAATCAAATAGAAATTCTGGAGCTAAAAATATCGTATCTGCTGGTGGGGATGTAAATTGGTCCAAACTCTATGGAAAGCTGTGTGGAGATCCCTCAAGTTAATGAAAATGGGACTACCATTTGAACCAGCAATTGCTCTCTTGGGAATCTACCCAAAGGAGACTTCAATGTGGGTAAAAAGGGACACCTGTACTGGGATTTTTATTGCAGCACTATTTATAATTGCAAAGACATGGAAGCAACCGAAATGTCCAAAAACATTGTTTGGATGAAAAAGATGTGGTATATATACAATGGAATATTACTCATCAATTAAAAATGACAAATTGGATGATTTTATGATAACATGGATGGACTTAGAAGAATTTATATTAGCAAAAACAAGTAAAAAAAAAAAGACAGAAACCAAATGGTTTTGCTACTATATGGGACGGAAAGATAAACAAAAGCCATAAAGAAAAGTCAAAACAAGCTAACAACCAAATTAAAGTACACAACTTGGGGGGGGAGGTGTGGAATGGGTGGGAATGGTCAGGTAGGAGGAGGTGAACCCAAGAGATCACAAAGATGTGAAATTTATATAGAAATAAATTATTAAAAAATACTATATCTGAAAAAGCAGATGTAACCTAGGCTTCTCCTGATCACTTAGAGTCCTTGCAAAATGGTGTTAGGGATTTTCTGAACTTTTGCTTAAAATACTTCCGTCCAAAGGTCAACACTTAGATTACAATGTCCTTTTATGTTTGACCCCATATCCACATTCACACTCTAACATGAACTATAAAGAACTAAGTTGAGAAGTGGTGTGTCCTACATGGCATCTATTGTGTACTGCTAACTCCTGGAAAGGTTCAAAGCACTTTATCTCCAGAGATGCAGACACAGCAGCCCTGACTTGATTTTTTCTATATGGTGCCAGTTGCTTCTCTTCATCTGGAAGTCATCACCCTTCTTTGTCTGGTCAGCTCCTATTTGTATTTTAGGTTGACATAATTATAAGTCACTTCTAGGAAATTTTTGACCTTATAACAAGATTAAACATTCCTCTGCTTGTTTCTGCACACCCAGATGTCCTCAACATCATCCTTAGGGCATTATTTGCACTTACTCATTTTTCTCTAAGCTTTTCCCTAAGCTTTCTGAGTTTAAGAAAGATATCTTTTCATCACTGTCATAGGTTGAGAGCTTAGCACTATATCTTACAGATCTTAGGGGATCAATAAATACTTCCTAAATGAATGCATGAATGACTCTTATCATATTTGAAATGCCAGTATTTTAGAGAGGCTATCACATACTTACAAGTTTTCTCTAAAAGTCACATTTATAAATTAATATGATGAAACTGTGGGTCCATAGTTAGAGCTAGAATTTAGAAATCAATGAGGGCAAATGAAGTCTATGGAGGAGACTTAACCTCACCTTTAATTAGTTGGTTAGTTTATACACTAACATAGTTCTAGGTTGCAGGTTTTCTGTTTAATGGTCTTAAACTGTGATTTTTTTAAATTCATTTTATTGATTTGTCACAATTGTGAATTAATTGATCCCTCCTCCTCCCTCCAAATCCCCCCTCTGTATCCCCCTTCCTCCTCCCTCCATGTCCCCCCTCTGTATCCCCCCTTCAGTCACTCCTCCCATTTTTCTGCAAATTGTTAAACTGTGATTTGTATTGGTTGTGTAGTTTACAATTCCAGGGCAGAAGTAGGAACCACAATGGACTTATTGTCTCTTTCTTCAGATCAGAGATGGCAGAGAATGGGAGGCAAACAAACAACAGGGTAGAAGATATGAGTGGGGCAATTTTTTCTTTTTATTTGTAGGGACAAATTGCTTAAATACCTTTTTGCACCTAAAATTTCTCGAGTGTCTTTAGCTGAGGGAAAACAACAGCAAAAATAACTTGCAGAATTCAAAAAGATTCAACACAGTTTATCAGCCACTAAAATGATTCTATTGTTTGTTATCTCTTCAACTAACAGTAAAGCAAAATTTTCTTCTGTATCATTTCTACTTCCTCTTCCAGACATTTTCTTTTCTTGTCTCCCTCTTCTTTGCTCTTCTCTTCCTCTCTCTTTCTTACATTTACCTTTCTTCCTTCCCTTTTGACTCCCTTCAACCCTCCCTCCCTCTTTGTCATTTTCTCTATAGTTAGCATTATCTAAATATGTTAAGAAACACTAAATTAGATACATGTAACAATTTCTATTTTTAATTGTTACATAATGTAGTTTTTGTTAAAAGATTTTGCTCTATGAAATCCTGCTGTTTACTATAGTCTATAGCTGCCATAGTCTACTATAAAAGAAATGTAACTGTATGTAAAATTTCCTACATTCTGAATCTTTCTTTTTCAAAATTTTTGTTTTATATTTTTGTCAGAAATATTTGAGAAAATGTGCACTCTACACTGTAAATATATTTATTTATAATTAACAACATGCACCATATAAGTATAAATATCAATAAAATATCACTCTCTGGGATAAATATTAGAAACTCAATTTTGTTTTAAATATGTATCCCCGTTGCTTGTAATCTCGGATTTGTGTACTTCATTTTGGGACTTTCTGAGAGGAAAAGAAGTCATTAATAATTAATTAATATTACTCTGACCATGGACAGCTTAGTTTTTAATTTTTCCTAAGAATACATGATCTAGAATGAAAAGAATTCCTTTGCGATGTCTTGTTTCCACTTACTGCCTATTGAAATACTTGACGTAACATATTAGATAATACTAGATTTGAGGTGAAATTGCAGAGAGGTTTTGAGTTAAATCTCATTTTATCATTGCATTTCTTCAAAGTAAACTCAATTTTTTCTTAAGCAACCATGAATCAGTTAGAAATGGCAGAACTTTTTAAATATTCATAACAGTATTTTGTAACCTTGTTCCTACTATTAGAGGGTTGCAGCAACACACAGCCATGCTTGATAGACACATTTTTGTGGCTGGGAGGGCTGGAAATATTCCAGCATAATGATTTTCAGATCTGTGTCATCCATCACTCAAGAATTCTTAAAAAAAAAAAAAAAGGACACAAAAGGATAATTATTACAACATGTGTTTCAGATTTTAAAGACAATTAACTGGAGCTTCAAACTTGGCTTTTCCATTCAGGATACAGAGTGAAAATAATGCTTTGTGTTGGGCAAGTGTTTCATACTTTATGAAAAACATGAATATGCATTGTTTTATTTGCTGTTTACATTAATCCTGTGAGGTAACCAGTAGCCAGGAATTGCCATCTCACTTTATTTTCATTTGAAAGGATTGATAAAGAGTATAAAAATGTCTTAAAGTTCATCCGGCAAATCTGTGTGGAACATACGAATTCTAGGTCTTGAGTCCTCCGATCCTGTCTCTCAAAGTTTTTCATTTGAACTTAGTTGACTTTGTGACTTATTTACCTATGTATGTAAGTAAAATTTTCATAATACTGTGATCATAAAAAATTATTAACATACAGAATACTCTATGTAGCACAGTAGAATAAATATTTCTAAGTCTTGGGAGTTGATTTTCCATTCTGAGGATCAGTTGGAAGGACTCTCATACTAGCATCCTTTTGGGTTTTTTTATTTTAGTTTAAATATTTATCTTTTGAGACTAGGTCTCACTACTTTCGCCCATGGAACTGCAGGCTCACATTGCCCAGGATACCACAGACTCAAGCAATCCCCAGCCTCAGCTTCCCAGGTAGCTGGAATTACAGGCATGCACCACCATGCCCAGCTATTTTTTGGGACTAGGTCTCGCTCTGTTGCCCCAGGCGGGACTCGAACCGCGATCCCTAGCCCCAGCCACTTCATAGGCTGAAGCTTACAGGCATGCACCACCTCCCGACTTTGGGTGTTTTAGACTCACCCCTCTACTTATTTGCTTAAGTGAGTTCTCCAGTGAAACTCAAAAAGAAAACTCCATACATAGATTTGCTCAAATTGTTCATATCAATAAAATTTAAATTCAAATGTATCAATTTGGCAACATTTCTTTAATAAAACAAAGACTATAGTCTTTATATATAGAAAAATGACTGTACATCTATTTGTATAATTGTATACACACATATGTATGTGTGTATATATACACACACACACACACACACATATTAGAGTGTGAAATAGGTAATTCTTACTTTACCAAAAATTCAAGACAGTATTCTAGCTGCTATCCTAACATGTGCTTTTGCATAGTTAATAAAAACTTCTCTATATAAAGTTGCTAATTCACTATTTACTGAAAACATAGCAAGTGCATTTAATTACTAGAAAATTATTGATAATTTGAATTTAGAAGTGCTTTAATAGTTAAACTAATATTTAGCAATATCTTTACTATTCTCTATATTATCATTCATGAATATTTGCTTATATGTATTTTTCTTAGGTAGATCAAATAATTTAAATTCTTCGGTACTTATAGAAATGATAACAAAATTTCTTTTTCAGGGTGCACAAAATAAAAGTCAGCTATTTAATGAGCTTTATTGATTATTCAGTGATGGTGAGAGTGATAAGAATGTTTGAAAAAGGCCAGGCATGGTGACACATGCCTGTAAGTGGCAGTCTAGGAAGCTGTGGCTGGGGCCAGGGATTGTGGTTCAAGTCCCGCCAGGGGCATGTAGTGAGACCTAGTTCCAAAAAAATATGGTGGGGTGTAGTGGTGCATACCTGTTATCCCAGCTACCTGGGAAACTGAGGCTGGGGATTGCTTGAGTTTGTTGTACCCCAGACAACGTGAGTCTACAGTTCCACAGACAAAATTAGTTAGACCTAGTCTTAAAAAGAATGTTTGAAAAAAATCAAATGTAGAGAGATCTAGTTGACTTTCTTAAACAATTCCATATATAGCAACCAGAAAGGGAAAAACTATAAAAACTGTCACAAATTGGAAGGTTTTAATATTTAGAAAAAGAGTGGGACAAAGTTAACAGCAAGAGAAAGGAAGAGTTATTTTGAACAAAGTCACTTTTTTTCAGGAAAAGGCAGGGGTATTATACAAATTACCTCACTAGTGTGGATTAGGAAATTTCAGATATATTGGTTCAAGATTCTACTTTTGGGAGAGGTTGAAGTTGCAGTTGGCTTAGGTATTTTAAGTGTGGCCTTATTATAAGTAAGTAGTGGTACAGTTCATATATTTGAGAACTGGGAGAATCCCGATCTGGAAATAAGCTGAATTTCAGTAGAATCTCAAAAGCTTGTCACTCTTTTCTTAAGTCAAAATTTGGTGAGTGCAGATTTCAAATAGAACTATGAAAATGAGAATAGGTGAATAATTGTATCTTCCTTTTCTAAAAAATTTTTTATAACTTCTTAAACTAAGGCTAATAGTGCAACTTTAGCTTTCTAACCATCCTTTCAAAAGTTTCTTTTGTGTTGTCTTTGCCAAATATTCAGTATTTAAATTGCTATTTTTAATTCTTAAGGGAAGAAAATATTTTTCCTTATCACTGGCTACAATTCTGGGACTACTATAAAACCACACATCTCTGTTCCTCTGCAGAACTAGGAACCACTCCAATTGATAAGAAATATCCATTTCCATTTAATCTCTTTTTGCAGTTACGGTACCACAATTTTTGAACTCCTGGTTTAAAATTCTTGTTTAAATATTTTCACATACTTCCCTTCTAAGCTAAAGTTCATGTTACATTTTCCAAGTCATATTTTCTATATACTGGCATGTTATAATGGCAAATAATAATTATTTGTGCAGTTATTTCTTTTGACAAGGAATCCTAATACTGTTGAACACTACAGATTATGCTTCTATTTTGACAGAAATCATTTCTTTTATCACAAACACATTTCTACTATTAAAAATATAAAAGGAACCAGATTTATTGTCTGGATTTTATTGAGTAATGTGAAAACAACAGTTTTATAGTGTGCTGGTTCAAGGGTTGATAGTACATTCCTGAGATTTATTACTCTCCAGCCACAATAGGGATCTTCAGGACATAGCTGAATCACTCATGGTCAGTGGGGTGCCCTTGAGAGGTAGGGGACATCTTTGCTGGGGGTTCAGCCAGTGCAATCAGCAGTGAGTGAGGAGTTTGAAGTTCTGGAGTCTTGGGGTTTTGGTAACATTGGGGAAGAGGTATGAGGGGTGGAAAACACAGGAAGATGGCTAGATTTTGCCTTGCTTGAATAACTGCCATAAGAGAGTTAGGTATAATGACTGAAATAGCCAGTTTGAGGGAAGCATTTTCTTCTTTATTTCATATGTGACTTACTCAATGGCAGGTTCCTTGAAATGGTATGTTTCATTTTATCACCTAAGAAATGTGATTTGTTAGTAATAATAACTGATTCATATGATGGTGCTGTGAATTAAGCAGAAAGCACATTTGCAATCGTTGTAGACTGTTGATAACACTTGTCTTTCAGGAACACAAGACATTCCACGTGTATTACTCCATCCACCATTACTTGGCTATGCATGAATACCGTGAAAATCTGTTCCCATGGAAGGAGACGCTGAAGAGACAAAAAGAGAGTCTTAAATCTATCTTCCAGGTCCCTACCTGATGGATGAGGAAGGTTTGGTAATTGTGCTGCACTTTCCTTTTGGTTTGAAGTCCACGCCCAAAGATCAGTGTTGCCAGTGGTTTTCTGTGGTATTCATTTAGGGTCAGAGTGACCTTGTTCTCAGATGACTTTTGACATATACCATATGACACTGCTTCCTCGCTTAATCGTATTTCATCTGCCAAGAAAAACTCTGCCTCCAAACTAAATGCAGGACCCTGAGATTCAGATGCAGGAAATGACAACGTTGATTTTTGGCCAGTCAATTGTCTGCAGAGCTTACAGATCAAGGACTGGTCTAGAAGTAGCTTGCACTGGGCATAGACTGATGAATTGGAATCTCTTCTTTGGCAGATTTTAAAGACATAGCTTGGTTTTCCTTCATCAGAACAAAGCAAGTCAAACTATATAAGTAAAAGTGCATGTGATACTCAGAAAGCAAAACAGGTTAATCTGTAAAACACGCCTGGAAAAAAAGCTATTTATCTTTTATAGCACATAAAAACATTTTCCACTTGGCAAATTGGTTACTTTAATAACAATTTGAATCATCTGGTATGAAATAAGAGAGGAAAGTGCTCTATTGTGCTTGCAAGAGTTATGAATTGAATGTTACCTTATGCTGACTCTGAAAATAGTTGCTCTTAACTAATGAACAATCATTATAAGTTTTTGTCCAAAGAGGTTTTTTGGTTTATTTTAATTTCCATTAAAATAACCTTGCATTAAGTCATTATGTAAGTTTCAGGTGTGTATCTTTGAGAACCAACTTGAGCATATACAGTACTAAGTTTGCCTCTAACCTTTCTATTCTGTCTTCCCTACATTATCTTTTTTGTCCCAATTTGCTTACCTTTTTCTCCACCTGGCTTTAGATTCTGAAATTTACTTTTATTTATTTAGTCCACTATTTTCTCTATACACCACACACACATGAAATCATTTAGTGTTTGTTTTCTTCTGTTTGGTTTGTTTCACTAGTAGTATAAACATAATATCTTTTAGGTCCTCTCATGTTGTTACAAGCAGCAGGAGCTCATCTTTTCCATTTTTGTAGCTGAATGGTGTGCCACTGTGCTTATATACCATATTTTCTTTATCCAGTTGTATGTTGATGAGCACTTAGGTTGTTTCCAACTCTTGGCAGTTGTCAATAATGTTGCAGTGAATATGGATGTGCTTATATCACTTAAAACTAATGTTTTTAATAACACAAACTCATGTCCTTTATGGCAGCATGGATGGAAGTAGAAGAAATTATACTAGCAGAGATTAGTCAGAAAGAAAAAGATAAATACTGGATGGTCTCACTTATCAGTGGAATATAGAGAAACCAAACAAAAGGCCAAGAAAAAGTCAAAACTAGCAAGCTGATTGAAATCAGGTCAAAAAGGAGGCAAAAGCCTCCAACTTACAAGTCCCAGGTCTGTATCACCTGTGTGTAGCAGTTGCTACTCAAAATGCAGTTTGACAAGGGATTTTATTAACAAGGGAGTTCAACAGGGAAAACAAAATGTCCTTAAAGCCACAAGTGGCAGTTATCTTACTTCAGTCACCATTCGCAGTCCCAAAGGTCCCAAAGACACAGTCCAAGATGGTACCTCTGCCCCTCCATATCTCAGAGGTTGGCATTCTGCAAAGTCCAGTCTTTCTCTGATGTCTTCTCTTTCCTTCCTCTCTCTCCAGTATTCCAAGATACTGCTCGGTTTTTCAAGGTGCTTCAAACTTCTTCCACAAATTGCTGATGCACAAATCAGCTTTCCAAATTCCTGGCCATCGCCAAGTACCAACTTTCCAGGCCACTTTGCTGCGGCGTCACACTCTTCACACCGGCCACTCTTCTGCTAGCCACCATGGCTCCTGGCCACCTCCAGCTCACTCTTCCAGGGGGTTCTGCCCAGCCTGGCCACTTGAGCTACTCTTTACCCGCCTGTCATTCTCTTTTCTCCTCTCCTCTCCAGAAGGCTCCACTCCCACGTCCTTCTCCAGGTGCCCAAACCTCTGAGCTCTCTGCTTCACATGGTTCTGCTTCTCCTGCAAATCCTCTTTCACCTACTTCCTCCCCCAGTTTTTAACTGCCATGTCCCCAAGGATGGGGGAGGGGCACCTAGTTTCATGAAGACAGAACTGAACTACAGCAGGGGAAGAGAAGGGAGGGTGTAGGGTAAATGAATGATCAGGGTTTTTAAAACCCTTCCTCCATTTGTTTCTTTTGTGTTGTCTTTGCAAATTATTTACTATGTAAATTGCCATTCTTAATCCTTAAGGGAAGAAAATATTATTTTTTCCCCTCTAATTGATTATAATTTTGGGGCTATTACAAAACCACCTCTGGTTTTAGCCTCTATGACCAGAACTTGTGGTATTGTGCCCTCCCTGTGATTGTGCACACCTGGCCCAGTGGGTGTGTATTTATGTGAGTGGGCCCACCTGGGCCTAGGAGGGGGGATTAAAGGACAGAGTCACCCTGGGGGAAGGGGTAGGAGAGCAGGGATGGGACAGCACACTGGAGGGGAGAGAATGTGAAGAGAAAGGGAGAATTCTAGAGAGAGAGCATAGAGAAGAAGAGTAAAGATTTCTTGGGGGTCTTGGGGTCTCATCTGCCTCCCAGAACCCCTTATTGGCCTTGCCTGCTTGCCTGCCAGCCTCCCTGTCTCTCTGATTGGTGTGCTTGTGAACTAGTTCCCTGAGAGCATTAAAGCCTATAAAATTCACCAATGGTTCTGGGTATTCTTTAGCCACTAGGACTGATGGTGAACCTACCCACACTGGCCTGGTTATAGTACAGGTGGCAAATCATGGGAGGGGGAAATCACAAAGGACTATGATGGCAGTTCATGGGGGATATGGTGGCGGGAGAACTATGGGGTCTGCAGCAATGCAAGAAAATTACATATATAATCAATAAAAATAGTGTTTCTGCATAATTTGAGTAAAACACAGAAGAGAAATAAGTAGATAGTGGAGTTTCTATGTTTAATGTTTTGAGGATTCTCCTTACTGCTTTCCATGATGACTGCAGAGTTTATATTTCCACCACAGGTTCCCTCCATGCCACATCCTCTCCAACACTTATTTTTAGTCCTTTGGATCATAGTCATAGGAATGTAAAGTGATACCTCATTGTTGCTCTGATTTGTGTTTCTCTGATAGTGATGATAAACTTCTGTTCATTTCCTTGTTAGCTTTCTATATGTCTTCTTTACACAGTGTCTATTCAAATATTCTGCACATATTTTAAGTCAGATTTTTAAAGTTAAATTTTATGCTTCTCTGAAGAGGAAATACAAGTGGCCAATGGGCATATGAAAAAATGCTCAACATCACTTATTGTCAGGGAAATGCAGTCAGAACCAAAATGAGATGCCACCTCATGCTGCTAAGAACGGCCTACATAAAAAAAAAAAAAAAAAGGGCAACAACAAGTGCTGACTTTGATTGGAGAGAAAGGAACACTTTTACACTGCTGGTGGTAATGCAGATGGTTCAGCCACTAGGGAAAGATGTGTGGAGGACCCTCAAATTATTGAAAATGGAACTACCATTTGATCCAGCAATCCCACTTCTGGAATCTACCCAAAGGATACAAAAACACTCATTCAAAAGGACACCTGTACTTGGATGTTTATTGCAAAGCTATCTACAATAGCCAGGATATGAAAACAACCCAAATGTCCCAAAACAATGAGTAGATCATAAAGTTGTAGTATTTGGAGTACTATTCATCAATCAAAAAAGACAAATTTGATCCATTTGTGTTAACATGTATGGACTTTGAACGAATCATGGTAGCAGAAATAAACCAGAAAAATAAAGAGAAATACTGAATGATTTCACTTATATGTGGGGTATAGGGAAAACAGACAGAAAAAAGGACACAAACAGTTTAAAACTGTTAGCACATGAAGGCATAGAACAAGAGACAGGGATGGGGGAGGGGCATCTTATGGGGAGAGGAGGGCACATAGATTAAAATGATAAGATAAGGTGGTGGGAGAACCTCAAGGTAGACAATGATGTAAAATATTTACATGTATAATTAATTTGAAAAAGTTACATATAAAATAAATTATCAAAAAATAAGATTAAGCTATATGAATTTTTTGTATATTTTGGATTATGAATCCCTTGTTAGATGTGTGATTTTCAAATATCTTCTCCCATTGAATAAAATTTTCTTTTATTTTGGGGGGAGTTTTTTTTTTTTTTTGCTCTATAGAAGCTTTTTCATTTAATGTAGACCTATTTTTAAAATTTTCATTTTTGTTTCTCTTGCCATTGGAGTGGCGAATGCATCTTTAAGGCTGATGTTTAAGAGCATGAGTATTGCCTATGTTTTCTTTCTTTCTTTCTTTCTTTTTTGTTTGTTTGCTTTAGGTTTTGTATTGAAGCTTTTATTCCAGTTTGAATTATTGTTTTTTTAAAATGATGTTAGCAGTCTAGTCTCATTCTTTTTTCATCCCATTTATTAAAGAGACTTTCCTTTCTCTATTTTATGCTCTTGGCTCCTTTATCATAAATAGTCTATACGCAGGAAAATTTATTTCTGGGCTCTCAATTCTGTTTTACGGCCTTTTTTTTTTTAAGTAAAGAAAGCTATCCCTAGAAAAAATCCAAATAAACTTTTGGAAGGAAACAGTTTTTTTTATTGTATTTCTCAGTATACACTGTTTTTCTATTAGAATAATGATGAAAATACTTTTAATACTTTATACTATATTTTCATATAATAATTTGTGCTTACTGTTTTTTTTAATTATCATGATAGTGAATTTTGATAGTTAAATCATTTTTATTGTACATTTTAAACATGAACAAAAGTAGAGAGAACAGTAAGATAAGTTTACATCATCTTTAGAGTTTTCACTGATTATAAACTTGTTTTTATCTGTAATCATTTCTCTATACCATTTGTCCACCTCTATTGGGTGATTTTGAAGAATGGATCAGATAAATTGTCCATTCTAGTAATATCTATAGAGGACAAAATAAATTCAAAAACAGCCACAATATAACTATCACACCTAAATTACTAGTCATAATCTAAATATTAAATAGCTCTTCAGTGCGTAGATTTAATTGATCTCTTTAAATCAGTATTTGACAAGATACAAACATTGTATATTGTATATGTGGTGCCACATTGCTATGTCCCTTAATTTAATTTTTAGTCAATTTACTTTCTCATGTACTTTGTTTCTGCTTCTTCTTTCTTTTGCTTGTAGAGTTTGTATATTTGTTTATTTTTCAAGATATGAGGTTTCTTTGTCCTTTGGTGTTCACAACATATTAGACAATGTTAATTATATATTTTTTCTATTTATTTATTTTTTATTTATATATATTTCACATCATTTCAGTCCCTGGGGGTCACCTACCACCTCCCCTCCCCACCCTCTCCAACTGGTCCCCTAGTTAATTCTTTTGGGTTAAACTATAAGTTACACTGCCCCCTATATTTTCTGAAAATTTGTAATTAGTCTACAAATAAAGAGGTGATTAAACTTTTTTTCCAGCAAGACTCTTTCAGAGGTGGTAGTGTATACTTACTCTGGTAGTTTCTTTTTATGTTATTAACAACAATCGATACTCATTCCTTAGACTCATTATGGGCAGGTAATTCTTTAAATCTATCAACTTTTCTTTATTTCTGGATATATATTGAAGGTGTGCATGATAAAATTTCCAATTGTTTGGGGTCTGGGAAAGAAGGGATTGATGATGTCAGCGACTGAGCAACTGGAAGAATGGGATTGCCAGCAACTGAGATAGGGAAGAGTGTGAGTTGAGTAAATTCAGTAGAGTAGAATCTGGAGTTTATTTTTGGAGTTGTTGATTTGGAAATATTCATTAGTCATCTATATCAATCAGAGTTCAAGCAGAATCAGAAGACATATTCATATACAAATATATTTATACAATATATATTTAGTATATTTTTTAATTTTAGATGTGTCTTGAAGATAGGTACATATATTCAAGACAGAGATATACAAGCCCCCTCATGTATATCATTATGCTACACATGTACCCTATGTATATAAAGATATATGAGGGAATTTGTTAGAGAAATTTGGACTTACACAAATGTTGGTGCTTTTTAAACAGTAAGACTATTGACTTTGTGTCTCATACTGAAACTTTTAGTCCACAGGGCTGATGAAGAAAGAAGTTGATGAAGTGGGGGGAAAGCAAGAATAGCATATACTCGAAAATATTAGCAAGGTCTCAGTTTGGTTCTTTTGACCTTGATGTTATGGGTTTCTTAAAGAAGCAAGGGCCCTTAGTCAGTGATAAAAAGATACAAAAAGAGTCCCAGGATCAAAAAAGACAGAAATGTAGTCATAGTATTAAAAAAGCTAAAATATATGCCAGGAGAAAGTGGAGCAATTGCCAGGGTTCTACTTCTGCCTCAAGTCAGTGAGGAGAACCAATAGATAAATGAAAACAGGTGGGAATGAAAACAGGGTGCGAATGGCTGATGCTTTACTTTTGTTCTCCAACTCTTCCATTAGAATCTCTCTGAGGTCCAACCTAACCAAAAACGTATATACAAAAAGAATTCTGAGAAATGTGGTGCAGTCTAGCCAAGTTGATACACAACCAAGCCACCACCACATTGAAATAGAAATGTTGAGTAGGTCATTGGATAAAACAGTCCTCAACTGTATAAAATAAATGTGGAAATTGTTAATATACAGATGGTTTTTAAAGGCTCAGGACTGAATGCAATGACCAAGGAATAGGATTAAGTATTGAATGAAATAAGTCTAAGTACTTCGGTCTGGTGCTTTCCAACTTCAGGAGATTGGGATGAAGAGGAAGCAATAATATAAACCTTGAGAAACATGCAGAGTGGTGAAATAGGAAAAACAGGAGAGTATATATTCTGAAACCTTCCTGAAGAAAGTGTATTAAGAAGGAAGCAGACATAGTTGCATCAAATATGACTGGTAGGATGCATATGGTGAAGCACTGACTTTCTCATGATCATAGGAGAGGGTATAGAGAGCCAAGACTGTCAGGTAGGTCTGAGAGGTCACTTCCATTTGAAAAGGTTGCACTGGAAAGAAAGAAGATGGGAAGCTGTGGCAAATGAGATAAAGAGAAAACCGGATATGTGGTGTGATTAAATCAAGATAAGATAGTGATTGAGGAGGAAATAGTAATGATAGAGTATACACTGTTGTAGTGCTGTGTGAGTTGTGATTTCCTTGAAAAGAGGATTCAAGACTAAAATTTTAGTGCAGGTTAGTTTGTGTTTGGTGGGTGATCCTTTAAAGCAGGATAGTTTGCAGCCATCCCAACCTGGGTAGGTCCATCATTGGTTCTTGCAGCTGATGAATGTTGGAGCCTTGGAAATATCATCATAGAATTAGAACAGGGTAATAACAGAAAGCAAAGCAACAGCCCCTTGAGTTCACGCTCTCAAGTTCCTCTGAATTCCCCTATATGTTCTCCCTTGAGCTCCCCTTCTTTGTGCTCTCCTTGTGCTCTCTTGCATTCTCTCTGTGTCTCCTTCCTCCTCTCCCAGGGCTACACAGTGCTTTTATTCCCTTCTCCTAGGTCCATTGATGCACACCTACACACATGCACACCCTTTGGCCAGGCATGTTTTTGGGTAGGCGCAGTACCACTGGTGCTAGTCATAGAGGCTAAAGGAGGAGAAGTAAGAACCCTGATAATTCACTTACCCTACACTGGGCTAGAGGAGTGATATGAGGAATGGGGAAAAAATCAATCAAATACACATTATCTAACTGGTTATCACTCTAGGATTTCATGTAGAAGTTTCTTTAGGATATTTCTTCCAAAGAAACAAAAATTTTTGTCTTAGGTGTTATCACTAAATAGTTTGTTAATCACTAGGCTTGCTTGTGTTAAAGTACCACAGAAGAAAAGTGTAAACATTTTTCTCCCCCATAATTGTGAAGGCTAGAAGTCTGAAATCAAGGTACTGGCAACATTCATTCCTTCTGTGGGCCATGAGGAAAGGATTTGTTCCAGTCTTCTCTACTTGGCTTATAGATGGCCATTTTCTCCCCATGTCCTCACATCATCTTTCTTTTGTATGTGTTTGTGTCCAAATTTCCTCTTCTTATAAGATTGCCAGTTATATTGGATTACTGCCCTTCCTAATGACCTCATTTTAATTACCTCAGTAAAGATCTTGTTTCCAAATACAGTCATATTATGAGGTATGGGGGAGTGAGGACTTCAACATCTGAATTTTTTGGTGACTAAAATTCAGTCCATAACCATTAGTGTCATCCTAACCTTCCCATTCTTCTAGGATTTTTATGCTAGGACTGAGCAAATTTCCATGGATTAGCAAACCATCTGTTAAATATCTGAGAACCATCTGTTAAAGAATATCTGAATATTATCACTCAATTGGTTCTTTTTCTTACTTTTGAAGAAAATCTATCAAAGTTGGAATTAGAGTTCTGTGGTGGGTGTTTAGAACAAACCCACAAAAGGAGTTTGTTGCAGAGAAAGGAAAGATATGCATGAGAAACAGGCTGACTTCATGTATTGTGAGATGTAATTTACAGATATTTGTTGAGGGTCTATTATTTCAAGATACCTCACCTGAAGGATAGAGTAGCTGGAGGTTATGGATAAAGTAGTTATCAGAAAACTATTTTGGATTTATCTTTCATTTTTTTCTCTTAGTCAAGCCAGATGTAGGCTGCTAAATTTATTTAAGGTCCTAAGATTCTAATTTATTTTCAAGATGACTAAAAGAAAAGTGAGTTAACTTAGCCAACCATCCCTGTATTTACTCTGTCTGCTAATCTCTAATTCCCAAAATAAACACCATTCCTTCACTGTGCTTTCATGTGTACAGACTGGTGTTACCTCAGAATCTGTTTGCAAATGGTAGACACATACAGAAAGAAAAGAACACATCATCATCATATTTTTTCTAACATTTTCTTTATTTCATTGATGTATATTATTAATGGGGAAATAGAAAAGAGTAATTTTAAGCGAAGGTTCCAAAGTAACAGAAAAATATGCATCTATAAATGATTCAGTTTTTGTGTTATTTTCTATTCTCTCACAGATTATTCTGTGGGCACATCAAATAATTTGTAGACTTAGCGTCCCTAAGAAAAATGGAATCACTCAGGCTCTTTCACTTTCTGCCCGTGGCCTCCACAGCTATCACCTGCAGCTTTGTTTCGCCCCCAGGTTGCATTGCCCACCTGCCATTCTGTGTTGATGCAAAAAGTGCTCGGGAACACGAGCACAAGGCAGGTGCGCCCTGGTCTGAGCAGCTGGAGAGCAGACCATGTGTGCATGTGGAGATACAGAAACACGAGGGAGGTCATGGCAGATAGAATAGGGAAGCCAGAGAGAAGAAAGAGAGCACAGTGATTGTGGGACTTGGGAGGCTCAGTTGTTGCTAGACTCTCGGCCCACTGATCTGCCCATGTGCCTGGCCTGTGCTGTGGGCATGAAGGGCCTGCCACATCTGCCCAGGACTCCAAGATTTCTATGCCTTTGCCTGAATCCACCATGAACCTGCCCAACTTGAGATGCTAATACATTCCTAGACCCTGTGAGCCAGATTAACAAGAGTAGTTAGTTCTGCTAATTGAATACAATTACTCTTTATATTCTAAAATAGAAAAAAAAAGAGAACGACATGATTCTTGCCTAAAGGTTGCTTGTTCTAAGTGATAAACTTTTCCTGACCCATGAACTTATAAGTCAAGTCAATGTGCTTCTTGATTTTATTATTTTTACTATGACATGAGGAAAAATTTCAAATGGGAACAGACATGTCCTCAGGAACTTAACTAACACAAGTTCAGAAAACTGGGAATCCAGGTAAACCAAGACATTGACATTGAACCATGGCACATGAACATTTTCTGAGTCACCTCATATGAATTATCAACTTTTTAAAATCAAATAATATATTTGGGAGTTAAGGTTTATGGAAGTCCATCTTTCTGCTTGGTCTTGGTTTCTTTTTATAAAAAAAATGTGGCAATCTGCAAACTACGGAATGAATAGAAGATTCTTTCCCAAGAGCTAAAAGAAAATGATTGATAGATTAGGTTTTATAAAGAAAAAAGTGAGCAAAAAAGTATATGAGCAGAAAAGGAATTCCAATCTGTATGGAAAACTCTCACAACAATGAAAACTAAGGTATGCTAGTAAAAATGGTAAAGACGAATAACAATAGAGCTCAATTATCAATAGCTTATTCTGCAAGAAAAGTGGTGTCTAGCTGTTATGAATTAATTCTCCTGCTTAAAGTGCCTACTTACTACTCCTTTCTTTATCTTCCTTTAGTTACTTGACACCTCCAAACAGGTCTTTTATGTATCCTTTATTTCTTGGATTTCCTCACCCCAGCACCCTTATCTCCTTCTTCTGCTTCATACTCAGGAAGTTGATTGAAAAGTCTGGTGTACCCTCCTTTGTTGCTGGTGGAAAGTTCAGACCACCTAAGCTCCTCTTCATGCAGACACCTTTAACCAAGTGCTGCTTCTTAACAATCAGAAAACCCCAAGCCAAATCCTTCTCTTCTATCAACCTATGATTGAATCACCCTTGGAAAAATGTGCTGTGTTTGTCTCTAAAGTCTCATTATTGAATACATCTTTGATGGTGTGTGTGTGAGATCATTCGTTTTAGAGCAAAATCAATTTTAGGGTCTATTCTGGAAAGTATAACAGCATAGGTATAGGGCAAATGTGAAGAAATGCAACCATTCGTGTAATCTGTCATAATCAGAGTTTGCTATGTTTTGTTAGTTATAAATAAACCCAAAAGTTTACTCAGTAGCTTAAAAAAACAAAGGCATACCTTTTGCTCTTGCTTTATGTCTTTTTTTTTTTTTTTTAAATGGTGGGTTTTATTCTATTCCCATGATCATGGCTGTGGCTACTGGTATCACCACAGTTGACTGTCATTCATATGACTCTGTGGGTCTTTCATTTTATAATCTAAGGTGATGAAACAGCACTTGCCTGGAACAAGCAGTTCTCACATCAGAGAAATAGAACAAAAAAAAAATGTGGCAGAAGCACAGTGGCTCTTAAAGCTTCTGCTTGGATATGTTAGAGGTAACACTTTCTCCTATACCCTGGGCCAAACCAACTCATGTATCTAGGCCCAACATAAATGGGGCAAGAATGAATACTCTGCAAATGGCATCATAAATCATGTGGTAGTAGATGAATAATCTAATGTAGCCTTCCTTAACAGAAGGATGGTTAATTGAGAATAGTACTGTAATCTACCCAGAAACTTTTACATGAGATTAAAAGCTTTTGATTTTGTCAGTTTTTGATTTAATAATTCTTCCTGTAGGAATTTTCCTAAGCAAATTTTTTAAAATATGAAGCTGTAGGGAGGGTTGACAATTTGTGCAAGATGTATTCCTACCAAATGGAAGTTTCTTAATTATGATGCAGTTAATAATATAATGTCATGAACACTCAATCATATAGAAAAAATTCCCATTATTATTAAATTTCATATACCAAAAGCTTATTCATTAAAATGTTTAATGTGATAAAAAACATATAACACAAATTTTAGCATTGTACTTATTTTTAAAAGTAATATCAGGTTATTAATTTTTAAGAAAAAAAGGTTTATGTATTAGGAAAATACCAGAAGGAAACACACTTTTAAAATAGCGATATCTCTGGATGTGAGCTGATTTAATAATCTTAAAAGAATTGTGACATGTGTAGTGTAAAAGGATAAAGAATAAGAAATGGCAAAAACTTGCAGATCTTTGCTGTAAAGAAATGTAGAAATACAAACTTTGATTTATGAATTCAGAGGGATGTAGGAAGCTTCCATTTCCGCACAGGTTACATTTAACATTCAGCTTATGATCTTTCACAAATGTTGTTAATGAACTGGTGACATTTTTCTCACTTGGCATTGATTTGTATAACACTCATCAAAATGTCCCAAAGCATGCTATCAGAGTATCCCCAAGTCAGAGTTAGGGCTTTAATATTCTGTAATATGAATAGACATATATGTATATTCTCTGCTCAAGACTTTAATAATCAGACACTTTTTTTCCCTAGAAAGTAGGAGGAAGAAATGTAAAAACACTTTTGGTTTATTGGCATTTGGTTGTCCTTCTAATATCCAGCTGATTGAAAAACCTCCCTTTGGTACATCAGCCTTTAGAAAGAAGCTTTTCTAGTATGCACTGTCAAAAGCCCTGAATGGCTTTCCACTCCCACAGGGTGATGGCTCAGCCTGATGTCTGAGCGTTCTGTGGTGATCATCAAGTGCCTTAGAAAATGTGTGCATTCAGAGGAGCAGTTACTTCCATTTTTAACTGCTCTGTCAACAGTAAGATTTTTTTTAAAGTTAATTCACACATTTATTCTTTATTTTTAATTTTGATTACATTTATTACCTGGGGCACAGACTAGTTAAAGTAGCATGTTTGGATTGGAATTGTTGGGACTATGTAAATTTTCTCCCACTCTTTTAAATGCCAGATCAGTGTAGTTTAGAACAGTAACATATATATATATATATATATAAATTTATAATAAATTAAATAGAAGGGTAGTGCTATTCCACTAAACTGGCAGGAAGAAAAGGCAGAAAACAGACACCGATTCAACATTACATATCATGCTATAATGACTCCTGTTAGTATAAAGGGCAGATGGTCCACAGTGTACAGTGTTTCCTGGGGGATCAATATGTTGTATTTAATTCCAACGATTTTAATTTTTATGAGATTTCAAGAATTTTCATTTTGGAAGAAAGGAGTAGAAAATGCATTAATTCTAATTGATCTATGCCTAGTGATATTATAAAAAATTGCTAAAAGAAGCAGATTTTTTTTATCTAGAAAATTTGTTATGTTCTTTTCATCTTTGTTTTATTTTGTCTCATAAAGGACAGATTATTCTGTGAAGAGTAAGAGAGAGAAATGTTATTTGCTATGTTTTCCTTTAGGCATCAGAATGATCTTAAAAACTTATATAGGAGTTTAGCTTATTACATAGGTCTGCTATAACTGGATCAGAGGCATAAGAAAGCGGTCTAGCATCTTGCTCAACTGGCATCCTTGACCCACTTCTCTTTGTTGGTCCCTAATGCAACTCTGGAATCCTCTGGGCCTAGGATAAACCACTTTGACTCACTAATGTGAAAGATGAAACAACACAGCTTTGCTCATAGAAGTAAATTCATATATATATCACCTTTCCCATCATCACTTTTAAAAACAGTTCCAATAAAACACTGTGAATTTATAAACAGTGGCCAACTTTCAGGGGTATACAATTTCTACCAAGGAAATCTTTGAATTTCATCATTCTGATTAAAATGATTGAGTTATCACATTCTCATAGGAAACATCTGTTGGGGCTTAACATGTTCTTACTTGTAATTAAGTCCACAAAAGATTTATTTTAGACCTTACACACAGGGTAAGGATGCCGTACATACTAGCCTCTTATTTTACCATGAGTAATCCATGCCTTGGTAATATGGAGCCAAAAGTTACAGAGTATAGGCAACATGAGGAATATAATTTTTACGTGAGGAAAAAGGCAGACACATGGAGTTGTAAGCAAGAACAAAGGAAGCTTTGAGACTTGCATAATGAAGTTATTACAGGAAGCACTGAACATTAAGAACTAAGTTGTATTCAGGAGAGGACAGGAATGTGATTGAATTCCTTCAGGGTTTTGCTCTTTATTCAATGCAATTCTATATCAATTATCTTATGCTTAAACCTATCAGCTAGTAGGTTTGCAGGACTATACATAATTTGTGGGGTTCAGTGTAAAATGAAAATGCGTTATCACTTGTTCAACAAAGCACTATGTTATAAAGCGTTTTTTTCTTTCATGATTTCTCTCTCATTTCCCATGATGTATTTTATTTTCTATTTAATATCATTCTAAGTAAAGAAATTAAATTTTAAATCATTAGTATGGGTTTTATTGCTCATCTTTAACTCATCTAATACCAGTTTTGATGCACATTTAAGAACATTTTACTCTTAACAGTTTCACCAAAATTGTACAATTCATATATTATAGCTCATATAATTGTATTTTATTCCTACCAGAACAGTGGAACAACTACCCCAAGTTAATTGTGTCTGTATCAGCTTTTAACACACACACATACTACCAATGTGCCTGATACCTTTGGTTTATTGATTAGACAGAATTGAAAGGTAAAGGAGCTATGGAGTCTTCCAGTTATTTGACTTTCTTTCTCATGGTCGTTTTGAACTCTGTGTCTGATAGAAGGACAAAATCATTCATGTTTTGTAGTCACATTGTAAAAGATTGTTATCTCATGATGACACATTCCCTTGATGTTCAAGGTGTCATGTATCATATTTTTCCATCTGCTTTTTTAAAGCAACAAAATGCTACACCTTCCCTAACCCTTCTCCCCCCCCTTTTTTTAAATAAAGTGACTGTAGCAGTGACTTAAAGATTTGCAGTACTGTTCTATTTCCAGCAGGTGGCACTGTGGTTTTTAAAAGACTTTCCCAGCTTTATAGGCTGGTTGGTAGACCTTTCCAGACCTTCCTAGATCTGGTGACCTGATCTTGCATTGCTGAGTCAGCATTGTGGAGGGACCTGATGTGATCCAGATGCTGGTGGGAAGGTGGGAATCGGGACAGTTTGCTGGTTCGTGCCTGTGGCAGGATGATATCGTGGCATTGATATCATCTCTCTCTGGTGTCCCAATCCTGAGTTTCTGTAGACTGTATACTCTTGGTGTCATCTACAAGATCCGTCCCAGTCCTCAGGGGTAAAGAAGGGGAACATATGGATCACCCCAGCTCCTCTGAATAAATCTCCCCTATTTCAGTGATTTGCATCTCCAACCACTGAGGGTTCACGTCCACAGGAGCACTAGTCATGCTGCTCACCTGTATTTTATAAGGCAGCCTCCTCACCTGGGGCACAACCTCTAGTTGCTTCTACCCACCTGCCTCTTCTTAAATGAATAGTGAATCTCCTCAGTGAATCTCCTCCCGGTGCAGGTGGTGGTGATTTCTAAAGTCTAAGAGGTGCTCTAGTTTTACCCCAAGCCATGAGTGAAATGCCTGTCTGGTTAACTTTCAGATTATTCTGCAAACAAAGCAAGGAGTCTCCTGTGATGCCATCTTGATTCAATCTCTGTGTGGTTTTTAAATAAAATAAAATAAATCAGTTTTGGCACACATGTAATGTATTTTAAATTGATTAATTTTTAATGTGATCAGCACTATCCCTTGTATTAGGTGACCTCTGTGATTTTCAGTAGTTGAAATGTAGTTCTTTGATTTAATAAAGCATTTGCTGAATAGAATCTGCATTGAATTATTGAATTTGTTTGTATATCAACAGCAGACAACAGTATAAATGATTCTTAGAAAAATTAACAACCTTTTTTTGTTGATGGGTCACCGTTTCCACCAATCCCTCATAAAATTCAGTTTTTATATCTTAGGGATCTTTATCTTCTGAAGTTGGCTTT
Organism: Uropsilus gracilis; assembly: GCA_004024945.1. Lineage (NCBI taxonomy): Eukaryota > Metazoa > Chordata > Mammalia > Eulipotyphla > Talpidae > Uropsilus > Uropsilus gracilis. The sequence goes on along the minus strand of PVHY01000303.1, from coordinate 4,021 downwards.
CATTATATTTTATATGATTGCCCATTTACAACTGACTTTCAAATGTTAGGCTTTGTAAAGGTGAAAAGTTGATCTTATTATCTTCTTTTATGCACATAATGATATTAAAGTGTTTTGAGGCTAACTGATTAGAACAAGGTTGAAAAAATTATAAGTAATTATGTGCTTAGGTTAATGTGCAATATAGGTTTATTCCACACCATGTTTTGAAAGTACTTCACACATAAATGTAAAGATAGTTTTTCTTAATCCCACTGAATCAAAATGCTTAACAAAAGGTCAGATGAAGAGTAAACCACAGATCTCTAAAGACAAATCTTTTTACATAGTTTCTCCAGAATATTGAGGAGCTAATTCTGTTTTTTAAAAATTAATTTTTAATATGAAATAGTTTTTACTTGGAATTTCCTCTCTTTAAGATTTAGTGATAATTGAGATAGCATATTCTGCAAAAATTTGAAACAGCTCTTTGGAACATTATTGGCAACATTCTAAATTTCTTATTCAGAGTTTTCTGTGAAAATCTCCAAATAAACTTGAATCAAAGATTTTTTCCCCTATAGCTAGAATTTTTCTTATACTTGAGACTTGAAATCCCAGATGTAATCTTCACAATATTGTTCAGTCTTGTTTTTGCTTGCATGTTATTTTCGATTTGTAAATCTGAACTGTAAAGACCAACTAACAGGGTTGCATCGTCTCCCTTCCAGAATTCATTTGTTGAAATCATAGTCCTCGGTTTCTCAGAGTACAAACATATTTTGGAGCGAGGACATTTATAGAATCATTAAGGCTAAGTGACATCACATGGGTAGATCTTAACCTTTGCACGTGTATTTGGAGATTGGGCCTTCAATGAGGTAATTAGGTTGAGATGAGGTGGGGTTTCAGGATGGGATTTATTCCAATAGGACTGGTATATTTTTTAGAAAAGAAAGGGACACTAGGTAAGGCACTAGTACAGAGCGAAGACTAGGTGAGTGCTGAGCCGGGCTGAGCCAGACCGTCTTGCAAGCCAAAGAAAGCTTTCCGAAAAAAATCAAGTAACTTGACATTCGACTTCCAAGCTTCAAAATGGTGAGAAATACATTTCAGTTCTTCAAACCAGTCATTCTGTGGTATTTTCTGTGACAGCCTCTGCTGATTAGAGTATTCATTAACAGCTGACCTTTTCACCAGAAGATGCTATAAGAATAAAACTTCAGGTTCTATAAATTAATTTGTGCTTTATTAACGTTGCTTTAAGCAAATAGAAGGTTAAATTTCTGGACCCCTGTCAACGGAGGGCCTGTGGTTTTATGACTTCTAGAACATTTAATTTTTGGTATAGGATCTTGAGAATTATTTTTCTTTTGCCAAGATCTTATGGAGATGTGAGACAGGTCTGCTCACTGCCTTACTAATGCTCTTTTATATAAACTTTTATTCTGTGACACCACTGGAGAATGGTAAGGGGGGACAAACAGTTACTCCAAAGTTATCCTTTAATTTATGCCAATACAACAACATGTTATGTTGGTTAAAATGAGTGAGAGTTAATCTAGTCTTGTAATTAAAGAAGGTACACACAAAAATAAGTACTGGAGAAGTGGTAATGAAATTGGGTTGAAAAGGAGGCAAAAGCCTCCAACGTACAAGCCCCAGGTCTGTATCACCTGCGTGTAGCAGTTGCAGTTTAACAAGGGATTTTATTAACAAGGGAGTTCAACAGGGAAAACAAAAAGCCCTTAAAGCCACAAGTGGCAGTTATCTTACTCCAGTCACCATTCGCAGTCCCAAAGTTCCCAAAGACACAGTCCAAGATGGTGCCCCTTTGCCCCTACAAATCTCAGAGGCTGGCACTCTGCAAAGTCCAGTCTTTCTCTGACATCTTCTCTTTTCTTCCTCTCTCTCCAGTATCCCGAGCTGCTCCGCTTCTTCCACAATTGCTGATGCACAAATCAGCTTTCCAAATTCCTGGCCATTGCCAAGTACCAGCTTTCCAGGCCACCTTGATGTGGCATCACACTTTCCACACTGGTCACTCTTCCTCTGGCCACCATGGCTCCTTGCTACCACCAGCTCACTCTTCCAGGGGTTTTTTGCCCAGCCTGGCCACCTGGGCTGCTTATTATCCACCTGCCATTATCTTCTCTCCTCTCCCGAAGGCTCTACTCCCATTTCCTTCTCCAGGTGCCAAAACCTCTGAGCTCTCTGCTTCCCATGGTTCTGCTTCTCCTGCAAATTCCTCCACAGTTTTTAACTGCCATGCCCCAAGGGTGGAGGAGATGCACCCAGTTTCAGTAACATACATATAAAAAGATGTGGACCTATACTTGCAAATCATATACAGTATTGTCACCTCCCCACAAACTAATATAATAATAAAAAAAGATGTAAAAAAAATCAAACATCACCTTATAAACACATGACTAGCAAAACACTCCAATACCATGTTATGTGAATTGTTGAACCCATAGATATTTTAATCATTCCTATTCCTCCCCGTGGAACAAGATTAAAAATATTTTATCCATATCAGGGGGCAAACATTTGGGTCTAGAGCTGGTAAATGTGACTCTTCAGTGTTTATAGAACAGTGCTGGCAAAAATCCTAAACATCACCATTTACAAAATCATAAAAACCCCCCTATTCAACATGAAACAAAGCCAAAGTTCATTTGCACAGTTTCGCTGCTGTAATTGAAACCATTTAAGGCTGTTTATTGTTCTAAGACCAGAAACAATAAAGATAACATACAAAGAAACTGACCCAGTGTGATGCTATCAGATGAATCAAAGAAAAACAACCAAGTTTTTACATACACAGTTGAGCTCATTCTCTTCTTAGCTGTGCTTAACATGCCAGTATGAAGCTTTACATTGTCTTTTTTTTGAAACTAGGGATGAGGAAATGGGTAAGTCCACAGTGATTATAAAGATGTTTCTCTTTCTTCTTTCTAATGTATACAACTATAAGATAAATCTGACTGGGGAGAAAGTAAAGCTAATATTCCAGGGCAGCCTGTCATTCTGTACTTTGTAAAGAAAAGACTGTTTTTGTCTTTATGAAAAATGTTTGGTTGAGAAATTGAATGTGTATTTCATAAAGACAGTAAACATTAAGCAAGCATAACAAAGACCAAGTTAAAAGAAAGTAAACTGATTCCCAAATGTTCAAACTACTCAGAAACAGTGGCAAACTCGAACAGGGTTCATAATTTAAGAAGACAATGGGAAGGCAACTGAGAAATATTTGTTTTTCAAAGATGACATTGGACCAGTCTGTTTAATTTGCTTTCAATTTTGTGTTGTAGGTTTTCAGACTCAACCATTGATAATCATGAATGAGACTCAGGAAAATGAAAAGGAATAATGGAAGGAGAAAATGATTTTAGATTTTATGTAAGAGGTTACAGAAGATACCTAGTTAGAAACCTAGACACCATATTCAGTGAATGTGCAATCTGAACAGTCATCAGCTAAATTCATGGAGAGCCTCTGTCGGATACTACATGCTTGCCATTAAACTATGTAGAAGTTCAGGAGAGAACAGTCCAGGAGTTCCACCAGCTATGACTTTAAATGATGAGGTATCCAGCTCTCTATGACCCTAAATAGAGTAGACAGCAGTGAAAATCCAAGGGACAGTGGTGGTACGACTCCTCTTCCATTCATTATTCTTTCTTTTTCTTTGTCATAGTTGGACAAATTATTGAAAGCTTAGAATTTAGAGGTTGATTTTGACATAAAAGAGAATGTTTCATTTGTTTTTTTTCTTTCAAGGTTTCAATGACTTTAATTTTTTGAAGTAACTGCTTATAACATTATATGGTTTCATTGAATTATATTTCCACTAGAAGTGTACGAGGCTATGCTTTCTCCACACCTTCTCCAGCACTTGTTGTTTCTTGTCTTTTAGATATAACCACTCTGTGAGGAGGTATCTCATTGTGGTTTTAATTTGCATTTCCCTAACAATAGGAAATTGTGAACATCTCTTCATGTATCTGTTTGCCATTTGTATGTCTTCTTTTTTTTT